>ML808599.1:73697-83751 GCA_009831015.1 Picea engelmannii | reverse complement strand
ATATATTTTTTATATATGGATGCATAATAGTCATAGTTTATATCATGGTGCAATCTATAAACTATATAATCCATATGTGACATTAAGAATGCAACACAAATAGAACTAATATATAAAAAGAAAATGCAAAATGTATCAAGGGATGGAACCCCAATAAAAGGATCTTACCCACACACAAGGTACAAATCATATATATATTTGACAATCTAACATAATATATTTTGTACATATGGATCCATAATGGTCATAGTTTCTATCATGGTGCAATATATACACCATATGATTCATATGTGGTCTACTTAAATGTCCTTATAACAAGAATAAATCATCATCTACAAATTTCAAGTTGATTTTCTATTACTGTTCTTAGAACAAATATAAATCATCATCTACAAAGTATATATCAAGTAGATTTGTTATCAATGTTGTTAGAAAAAATATAAATCATCATCTACAAATTTCAATATGATTTGTTATCAATGTCTTTAATACACATATAAATTATTGAATGATTTTCTATCAATGTCCTTATAACAAGTATAATTCATTATCTGCAAAGTTGAAGATGATTGGTTATTAATGTCTTTAGGACAATTATAAATCAAAGTCTACAAAGTAAAATGTGATTTGATATCAATGTCCTTAGAACAAGTATGACTTTAATTTTCCTTCCCTATAATACATTGCATCAATTCTAAGTTCCTATCTTTTCATAATGTGTCAAATATAAACCAACCTTGTAATGTGACAAACATAACCCCCAATAAATGGATCTTAATTTTGAAACATTAATATGACTAACCCTAATATGACTAAATCTAATATGACTAAACCCAATATTTCTAAACCTAGAAATTCCTTACATGAACCTCACAATGTGATGCTCATGACCATACCTCACTATGTGGAAAAATTTGTCCTTTGTCACATTGTGATGAACATTTCCCAACGTTGCAACGTGACAAAAATTCACCCATCCTTTCGTTATGACAATCACTTACCAATGACACAATATGTCAAACATCTCATGACAGCTCATTGTGATGAACATTTCCCAACATCGCAATATGTCTACCATCTCCCGACGTCGCACTGTGACAAACATTTTCATACATCACAATGTCACGAACCTTGCCCATTATGACTAAACCTAGAAATTCCCTTACACGATCCTAGAAATGTGACACTCATGACCAAACCATGATATCTGATGAACGTTTTCCTTTGTCACCTTGTGGTGAACATTTCTCAACATCACAATATGAAAAACATTCCCCTATCCTCGCATTGTCCCAATCACTTACTAACATCACAATGTGTTGAATGTTTCCTGACATCGCATTGTGATGAACATTTCCCAATGTCACATTGTGACGAACATTTCCCAACGTCACAATGTGATGAACATTTCCCAACGTCGCATTGTGATGAACGTTTCCCAACGTCGCAATGTGATAAACATTTCCCAATGTCACATTGTGACGAACATTTCCCAATGTTGCAATGTCACAAACATTTCCCAACGTCACATTTTAATGAACATGTCCCAACGTCACAATGTCATGAACATTTCCCAACATCACATTCTGACGAACATCTCTCAATGTCACACTCTAACAAACCTAGGTTTTACAGAATCACCATGTTAAACCATATCCAACTCAACATAATCAACTAATATTAAAATATGGTCACGGACATCCATGGCCAACCATGGTCAACCTTAGTCAACCATGATCAATGTTTACCTTGGTCATGGTCAACCAACTTACATTATCAACTAGAAATTTGGTCAACTATATATATATATATATATATATCCCAATGTCACATTGTGACGAACATTTCCCAACGTCACAATGTCACGAACATTTCCCAACTTTGTGTTTTGATAAAAATGTCCCAACGTTGCAATGTCATGAACATTTCCCAACATCATATTTTGACGAACATCTCTCAGTGTCACACTCTAACAAACCCAGGTTTTACAAAATCACCACGTTGAACCATAGGCAACTCAACATAAACAACTAATGTTGAAATATGGTCACAGACATCCATGGAGAACCATGGTCAACCTTAGTCAACAATGATCAATGTTTACCATGGTCATGTTCAAACAACTTACATTATCAACCAGCAATTTGGTCAACCATATATTTCTTACTTTGTCAACCATTATCAAGATTCTCTTACTTCGTCTTTATTTCATATCGAACTTGCAAAGTTGAGTAGTCTTTTTCAGCTGCAAGATCAGAGTTGCAATATGTCCCTTCATCATTCTCACTCTTGTTTGTGTGAAGACTTATACTTTCTGGGATAAATATCTAAAGTTTCATGTACAAGCACAATGGGAAAGAAAAAGAGGGAGTCAATCCAAGATCCTAACACATGGTTCAAAGACAATGTGTTTACCCTGGGCATCTCATCCTAGTATTAGTATTTTTCTCTCTACTGGTAGTAACAAGAGTCTTCTCTAGGTTTTTCTCTCTATTGTTAGTACCAAGAGGCTTCCCTCCTCCTAGAGAGAAAAAAGTGAAAAAAGAAAAATAGAAAGCTAGCACGGACCTAAAGCTAGGTCAAAAGGATTACTTAATCAAATATTCTCACATTTAGGAAGCAATAGCAAGGGAATATTTGTGATCTTAATTCAACATTTTGACCTCAATCTTGGAAAATTAAGTGAAAAAGAAAATTAATATGTCTATTTAACTTGGCAAATATTTATAGTCTAGTTACTTCCTTGGATGGGGTAACTAGGTTTTGAAATAATAAAGGAAAGAAACCATGGCCATATTTTTCTCTCTTCATTGACTCTTATGATTTAATGGAATTTGATCGTGCTAAAGACATAGCCTCAAGTTAACCACTTCTTTAAATAACCACTCAAAACACACAATCATCTCCATATAGTAAGAGGTTATTTCAAGAAACTACTTTTCATGTGGGGATTTTGTCATCAACATGTTGAAGAGGAACACATATTTACAAGATCCAAGGATTAGGTGGAAGTGGAGGATAGAAAAGGTAAGAATATATAATGATAATCCCCATCAACACATCTAATATCCTTAGAAACCACTAAACCAACTTTGGGAAAGTGTTCAAAGTATTACATCATTAGCCTAAAGCTCATACAAAACTGTTAGGGGACAAGATTTCAAAGGATATAAAAGAAACTAATATTATGAAGGAAATAAATGGGCATGAAGTATTATTATCTTGAACCATTATCATTAGATAATCCAAGAAACTAGGTCCAAATGAACTATAACAACTATTAGGATATTTAGACACTTAGGAGTTAGTTAAGATCAACTTGGTTTAATGTGTCATTAGGTAAAAGTTTATTTCTTAGTGTGTTTCTTTAGTATGCATTTGTAGTTGGGAAATCTAATGGTCATGATATGTTCCTGACATAGAGTGATATGATGGATCATATTCTCCTTGATATTAATAGCTACATCTATTTGTGGCTTAACACCCGATTGGTCCATGATCTCTATTTAAAGAGCATGGAGGGTCATTTTTTGATGATCGATTGTGAGAAACTTTCTTGTAAGTCTCTCTGTAATATTTTTCTTTTGCATTAATCAATAGGTCCAAGTGGCCATGTTGGTTGGGACCGTGGATGTTTCCCCGTAGTGGTTTTGCCATGTCAAAACATTGGTGTGTTGATATTTGATCTGGTTGTGTGAGTGGTTACTAAAGGTGTTTTCCTCTATTGGAATACTATCATTGAAATAGAATACTCTAGCAATGTTGGAAGATAAGAGAGTGATGGGTGATGGAAGCATAACATCATGAGAAAATATACTCCCATTGGTATTGAGAATTAGGAAGTTGGTTGGGAAATTGATGCATGTTGTTTGTATGGAAAAGCATGCTCTAAAACCTTTGATTGCTTATTATGCTTTGCATTGTACTCTAGACCATATTTTGGCCATATGAGAGGGAATTGTAGGTGGATAACTGTCAATTTGTGACTTGGAAAGATATTATTATTTAGTGCCAAGGATTATGGTGTTGTTATTATTTTTTGATCTTGCAGTAGAGACACACTCATATTTATAAGAACAAAATTTAGTGTCAGCGAATGTATGACGAAGGTATTGCAAAGCATATTAGTTGTATTATCTCATGCAAGCTATTTATAAATGATATAGAATCCACTGGTATGAAATGAAATCTCTAATGGAGATGGAGGGCATAGTTAATTGACAACTAAGCACTGCTAGAGATAATTATTATAGCAGATAACATTATTCTGTTAACATATTTGATCAACAAAATCATTCTTATAGCATGATTTTGATTTCTGGTGCACTTTCTGAGTACATTTTGGTCCAAAGAATGAACCCATGTTCATTTAAACAAGGTTGTGTATTGCTAGAGGATACATAACTATGCCCCAACATAACAACAAAGATTGTTCGAATGAAATCTACAAGAACACATCCTCCAGACCAATAGACACAGATGTCTCTGCCTGCAAAGATACTTTCTTTGAAAGATGTTGATTGAGATACAAGTGCAAAACATGGTTTTAGGTGATGATGATAAACAAGCTACAAAAGGAAGAAATCATATTTAAGGAAGCTACAGGAAAATGTAACACTGTTCCTCAAATTCAATCACATGAAGCAGATTTTTGGATGTGTCTGAGAAGAAAGCTCAATTATTGAACATAGAGTTATATTCCTTGAGGAAAGAGAAAAAAAATATCAAGATAAATATTGAGAAGGATGAGATTGAGGTGAGATGATGACAATATGTGAGATGAATTCTCTTATAGATGAAAAGATTCTATTTTGAAAAGATCTTTGAAATTATTTATTTTTTTAAAAACTTAAGGCTTTTTTAAAAGTAGATTTAGTGGTTGCACAATCTCTCTAGTACTCGGTATTGTTATTCATATGTATGGAGGATGTTTTTGACAAGACTGAGTGGGTTTGAGAAGCTATAAAGGCAATATAAGTATCCATATACCTTTATTTTCTTGTAAATATATGAAAATTTTCTCAATAAATGTCTTTACTTCCTTCTTTTGGATGTTGTTTTTACCTTTGACACAGCCAGGGCCTACAGGAAAATAACAAAATCCTAAAGGTTACTCTAAAATAATGATAAATCACTATGTCAATGTGATCAAGAACCAATGAAATGCAAGCAAACCTTGAATGCCCACTTAATGATTTGTTTCTTGATATATGTGACTCTGCCTCTGTTGTGACCTCACTATTTGATTCTTTATCCATGAACCTAACAAGGATGCCATTAAGACAACAATGTTTCTTTGTGACATTTGGTAAAGCAAAAAAATTGAGGAGAAACAATATAGATACAAGAACACAGGAAGCACACACTATGTCCAATCCACAAAATTTCAAGTATTGAAATATTTTGTAGTATTTTAGATAGTAGTGATTTAACCAATAACATAATGCATAGCACACCAACTCATTAAAAATTTTAGTCTTGCAACTGGGGGATATTCTTTGAATTTCCATATTGAAAAACCTCCTCTTTATGGATAGTACCTAGCCTAAGGAGGGGATAATCCCTATTTGTTATTGACTCTTGGTTCTTATAACCATGAAAACTATTTTGGATAGGTCTAGTCCCCAAGCCTATTGCAACCACTCCAAATTCTTGACCAAATACAGGAATATGTCACAATGGATTTTATTATCATATTTTTGAAATCCAAAAATGGTGATATTATATTTCAGGTCCATCGTCTAACCATATATGTGCATTTCCTTCCGATTCAGGCACATTTTCATCATCCAAATTGGCTACTACCTACATGAATCAAATACACAAGTTGCATGGATTTTAAAAGACAATTGTATGCAATAGATGTAAGTTCACAAATTATACGTTAAAGTTATTTTGGCTTTTTGTAAGAGAATTCAACACAAATAAAACCTATTGTATTTATCCTCTCTTAGGTTAAACATTTGTAATGTAAGATAATTTTGTAAAGCTAATTCTATAATTATAATTACATAATTGTATGCCATCAAAAATAGTTTCATTTGTGTCCTTGGCTTGAGAACCACATTGAGTTTATGCCTTGGTTGTATTTTAGGTGCTTGTTGTATAATGTGTAATGGTTGCTTGGAAACCCATTGGTATTGTTATGGGTGTCTATGATATGTGTCACAAGTGCAATACCCGTTTTTCTTGGACAATGACCTTTATTACATTCAAATCTTGAGAATTCACTTAATTCATTCATTTTACACATATTAGTTAGGAACAAATCTCTATTTTTGTTTCACTGTACAAACATTTACAAGGAAGAGAAGTTTGAAGTGCCTCTAGATTCATTATAAATCAACCAAGAAAAATGTGTTCGTATGTTGGGTAACATTCAAGCAATGATATTAATGGGATGGTGACTATGTATGATTATGGGAAGGTGACTCCAAGACGCACCAACTTAACCAAGACATGTGGCTTAACTACAACAATTATTCTATCCAAAATTTGCCTAGAGTAATCTATGTAAGGAGAGCACTTTTTGAGAGTTATGATAGATATGTGCTATGGACTAGGATTTGTATAGGCCTGAAATACCTTAAAAGAAAGGGAGGTAGTGTTTGTTGGGATGATAATTGCTTGGTGGAAATGGAATATTGAAATAATTTCTACTGGCTAACATATATATCGCCCCCCATGATATGCATTGATGCCCAAAACCTTTAGCATTGGAGTGGAAGATATATTAAGTAGCTCACCAGTACAATTTTCTCAAAATATGTATATAGAGAAAGAGTATTAGAGGTTGATATAATGTAACATCTTTTTTGTTTTTCTTTTAGATTTTGGGACCCTATGATGGTAATGGATGAACTAGGTGAGGGGAGCTAGCTACATAGTAGGTATTCTCAAATTTATTCTTATTTCTCACAGAAAAATGACCATTCCCAAGGCAGATGACAATCTATTTTTGGGTTTGACGACTTGATACTTTTTTCCCCTACTCACTCGACTAGTATATGATCTGTAATTATTGAATGCAGGTTGATAGTTAATATTAGACCGTTGACCCCTATTCCTTTACAAATGATTTAAATGCTTAATCATGTTCCACCAAAAATCTCTATGACCCATGCATGGTGTAGTTTTTACAATGAGGCACATGATCCTAAGATATGTGAATCATTCATGATTACCAAATGGAGGGAAAAGGGTAATAATGTTTATTTTACCATAGTTGTCATAGAAGATGTAGAACAAAGTTATGATGTTTTCGTTGCTATAAATAGGATCCAAGATGTCCAAAAACAATAAGACTAAGAGTCTGAAAAATGATAGATTTGGTATCATTCAAGGAGTTGGTTGTAACTTCCTAATAGTTAAGTGTGTATCATGAAGTCCACAAGTCTACTTTTCTTTGGAGGTGGTGGTAAGACAACCCATTTTAGGGAAAATGGTTTGTACACCTCTCTGATTTAAAGTGGAGGCTATGAGACTCTAAGTCACTCAAGAAGATTCATTCATTAGGTTGGACGTCAAAAGATTTATTTACTCATAAAATAGAGTAAAGAATCTTGGGGTTTTCTAATCTTGAATGGTGCAACTTGAGGAGGTAGACCTTGGAGAATCAAGACTAGGGAAGAATTGACAAGTGATTAGGGCATGGTAGGACTATTTAGAGAGTGTTATTGAATAATGATGTGTTTAGGAGGTAGACCTATGGGTTCATCAATGGTTTTTTTCTACAAGTAAGGTGGCACTAAAGAAAAAGAACCTTAGTTGATTTGTACTTATACAAAAGCAGTCATAGGAAATGGCCAAAGTCCTATGTGTACTCTTTTTGTTGTAAAATTCTTCATTAATAAAGTTTTGGCACCCACCTTGAGTGTCGCCCTAACAATGCAATCTTGTGGTTCCTTTATGTGGGATATTATCATTCCTTGCAATGTTTAATTGGACAAGGTAGTGTTGCACACCTTAAAGTGCTTAAAGTGAAAAATTAGGTGGAAATATTTATGGTTGTGAAAGTTGGTATTAGAGAACAACTTTTCTAAAGGAAAGTTGGAATGTCAAATTGTTGATTGCTTCACAATTTGTGCATGTTTCTTGAACGTTTTTCTCCTCCAAGGATCACATTGGTGACTGATAGTTCCATTGACAAAGAGATGAAATAGACCTCGAAGGATTATTTTTTATCAGGGAATCGAACTTGGATTGCACGAAACCAGTTAATGGACCTTAAGCATACAAGCAAGGTCCAAAAGTGCATCAAGGTGTTTTTGGGCCTTATCTTGGAAATCAATGACATGGTTAATGAATATATGTTGTCTCATTTCATGAAGGGGATACAACTTTGGGTGAAAAATGCATTGTGGCACTAGAACATTCATAATCTTTACTTGGCCATCGTTGTAGTAAGTAAGATGCTCTACTTCAAGAATGTATGAAGAAGTCCATAAGTAGATGAAGGCATTTCAAGAGAGAAGCAACATGGAAAGAACAAGAATAAAGGAAAATGAAAGACAAATCCATCTAGGAAATCTAGCAAGGGTAAAATTAGGCAACCAGATGCACCTATAGACAAAAATGGAGGTGAGCCCAGTGTTTGTTGGATCTATTAAAATGATCACTATGCTAAGAGTTACCCATTAGAGAAAAAATTGAATGTTGTGGAGAAAGTGGATCAACCTTCATTTGGTGTATTGATAGTATTAAGTGATACTGGTATAACTTGGAGAAAATAGGTCAAAAAAGAGTTTACTAACTTATATAGGGGTTTATGTTGTACAAAGGTGTTATAGACAGTAACCCGGATAATAGAACTAGTTCTACCAGATCATCCAACAAAGGCATGGTGAATAAACCAAACATGACAGAAATAGACTTGTTGATGTAATGAGCAGCCTGAGAATGTAACTAACAATGTAATTATCTAATGATGCAAGAGAAGTAAATGATTTGTACCTTGTCGAAAATGTTTTGTGGATTGTGGAGGTGACCACCCTTCAAACCTGCATTTTTCAAAGATAATAATAGGTTAAATGAATCAATTATAACTAAACATCAATGAGGTTTCATTTGACAAAGAGAATTAAACGTTATATGATTGAATAATAATTAAACATGTATGACACTCTAGAAATAATAAAGGGGATACCTCATGAATGATCTCATCTTGGTTTCGAGAACAATTTCTTCTCTACTAAACAAGACCAACCATGTGAAGGTGGAAGCTCGTTTGGACCCCCTCCCCCTCTCACATCACTCTTAATTCCCCATACCCAATCATGCATAACAACTAGAAAAACAAGAATTAAAGTTAAATGAAAGAAAGAAGGTACATGCATACATAACATATAAGGTCCACGCACAACTAGCAAAACAAAAAATTGTACAGTCAATAATTTATCTTAATAAAATTTGTATAATGATATGTATAATATGAATAAAGTATTTGGAACTTACAATTCGAGCTTTTAATGTCAAGTAACCACCTAGGCGAAGTGTGTTGCCCATATTTTTATAGTCATTCCTTGGTTTCTTTTGATGTGTCTAGTACATATTTGAAATATCTTATAACATAGTTGAAATTTTTCGTAGGATCCCAGACATGTCAAAAACAACCAAGGAAAGAGTATAAAAAATGAAGTTTATTTGTCATCAATATCTTGTTCTATATCCTGCCTTAAAATTTTCATCATTTCTTTGCCCTCCTCTGTAAGTGGCTTAGACCCAGAACATGTAGTACGCAAAAGGGGAGAATGTACTGGACAATGAATTGTACCTTGTCGGAAATTTGTTGTGGATCATGGAGGTGACTTCCCTTCAAAACTACATTTTTCAAAGACAATGATAGATTAAAAGATTGAAAAATAATTAAACATCAATGAGCTTGCATTTGACAAAGAGAATTAAATGTTATATGACTGAATAATAATTAAACATGTATGATGCTCTAAAAATACTAATGGGGAATACCTCATGAATGAGATCCTCTTGGTTTAGAGAATAATTTATTCTCTACTAAACATGAACAACCATGTGAAGGTGGAATCTCGGTCCCCCT
>ML808599.1:37895-73647 GCA_009831015.1 Picea engelmannii | reverse complement strand
CCCCCCCCCCCAACATCATTCTCAATTCCCCATACCCAATCATGCATAACATGTAGAAAAACAAGAATTAAAGGTAAATGAAAGAAAGAAGGTACATGCATACATAACATATAAGGTCCACACACAACTAGAAAAAAAACAACTTATACAATCAATAATTTATATTAATAAAATTTGTCCTAACAATCACTTCTTTTTTTGTTTCTTATTTTTTATAAAACTAATGAATGTATCATCATCACATTCGTCTTGATCCTGATCTTCAACTATTGGGTCATGTTTTGTTGTTGGACGGTGATGGGTCATCTCAAGCATTCTACTACTTCTAGTAGTAGGACGTGGACATGGATGCACTACAGGGGTATCCACTACAATAACAAAAACCATTAAAATGGCATGGTTAGTTATTATTCATAGAAATGTTTCATTAGTACGAATATCATTACTATGTTTTTTACCTGGAGGAGTAGTGGACACCATTTGTTGGATTGTCGTCGGTTCCTCTCCTCTCCGAGTACCCTCATCTACATGCTATTCCATTTAAACAAGAAAATTTATAAGTACACCATATGAGGGAAATATTTATCATCGTCATATTATACATTTTATTTTAAATACATGCATAGAAGTGATGGGTTTGTGAACCACCAGTATCATGGGGTTTTTTTCCGCCGCCGTCAAATGAATCGGTGTTGTTTGTTGACTTAAAAAAAATAGAGACATAATTAATTGATGAGTAAAATCATGTGTCAATATATTGGACAAGTAATGAACAACTACAATCTTTTCATTTTATTTACCAACTCATTCGAAGGGTCAGATTATGTATGTGATCCCTTCCTTTGTTGATTTTCCACCACAACTTGAAAGCCGAACTTGAAGCTGAGAATCAAGTCTTATTTTGTGTTGGCACCGTTGAATGTATCCCCCTGCATTGCATGGCATAAGATATGGATTTTTGCTTACTAGATTCAATTAGATAAAACTTGCATGATCATATGTATAATATGAATAAAGTATTTGGTACTTACAATTCTCTCTTTTAATCTCAAGTAACCTCCTTGGCCAATTTTGTGTTGCCCATGTTTATCTAGTCTTTCCTTTGTTTCTTTTAATGTGTCTGGGAGCCTACTAAAATTTTCAAGTATGTTATAAGATATCGCAATTTTTTTTGTAGAACTAACCAAAATTCAACATATTCATTTAAAAATATCATATATTACCTTCCAGGGCTAGGTGGTGTCTTCCCTTTGCTTCTCAATGCACTCTCCTTTACGTCCTCTTGTAGATTCTTCAATTCCCTCTCGGGAATGGCTAGAGGATGATAATACATAGGGTTCTTTTTCAATTGAACCCCATATTGATCTCTAACATATTTCAAATGTGTATCGACCCTCGAGGTGATTTCAGACTTGTTGAATATATCACCAAACAAACTGACCATATGGTCTATAAGATTCCTTTTCAAATATTTATTCTAGGAATTCCACCATGTGTGAATGGTGGGACCGAAGATCTCTAGAGCCTTATCGTGCAAGGTCCTATAAAAAATATTGTTTCCTAAAAAATGATATGATAATTAAATTAAAATAATATGAAAGATGTAGGTCTCAATCAAATGGTAGGAATTAACCATTTAACATATTCAAAAATACCTTTGATTTTTCGTATCTTCAACGGAACCAAGTTTTCATCCACCAACAAGTTTATGGAGAGTGTTCTCAAGCTTTGAACACGTGTTGTCCCACGATAACAATGCTTTGGTTGCGCAGAACCAATATCCTCATGAGATTCTCCCTGTAGACCCTCATGAGCACGGTCTAGCGTGTGTGGTGAGGGTGCCTCATGGGCCCTAGGAGTTTCAGTCCTCTTAACCACAGACAGAGAGTCAAATGGCCTCACAGTTATGTGACTCATGCTAGGATGTTGTGGGGTTTGTGCATCACTTCCACGAGCGGCGTCCCCATGACCAAGTTGTCCCGTTGGAATCCAAAATTCCTTTAGAAATAAAATGTTAGAGTATTTCTCATATAACGATATCAGAAAAAAATTTCATAAATCAATATAATATGTCTGAAATAGTTTTTTTTTTTTTTTTAATTGTGCTTACCCCATATTGTTCTATATCCTGCCTAAAAATTTCCATCCTTTTTTTTTCCTCATTTATAAGTGGCTTAGACCTATCCAATTCAATGTATTCCTTACTTGCCTTTCTCAAGGCATTTCAAATTGTTTCCACCAAGTTGATGGAATCATATATTTCATTACACGCGACATCCTTCTCCGATGGTGTGGTCGTCTACATCAAAAAATAATCTTGTTAATTCAATTAGTGTAAGTAAGAATTGATATGAAAATCACGGTTATACCTGCTCCGAGCTACGTGGTGGATTCCCAAGATCACCCTGCAACATTATAAGATCCATGAAAATTTAGAATGTTAAAAATTAATCTAAGAAGGATGAGATATTAAAATGTATGTTAAAGATATAAAAAGGAAAACATTGATTACATGTTTGGTATATTGGTAGAATATGTTTACCCCATAATAGCAATGCTTCCATCGACTTGATCCAAATCGTAATCGATCATCAATGCTTCCCCTGTAGCTATTGTTTTAATTGCACATATGAATATATGATTTCCTTCACACCCCTCAAATATACAATTGGGTTTCTTTCTTGTTGTCCTGGGTCTTGTACTGTTAATAAGCCCTGCAATATTTCTTGATGCCTTTGAACTTCCATCAATATACAATGTGTTGAGGAAAAGGTATGGAAAACCTTACTCAAGCATTTTCAGATCTTGTCGGGCTGAGACAAGATAGTTGGGAATGTTACCCGGGGTTTATAGCCTCAAAACAAATCTCTTAATCCACAAGTATTAAGTACAAAGGATCAAGGCCAGTTTTATGTGTTAAATATAACAGTGTAAAAGAAATAAACTTAAACAAAGTTACATGAATGTGTACAGAAATTATACAAATGTGTACATGGAGATAAAAGTAAAAGAATGAACCAGATCACTAAAACACGTGTGAGACTGAAATAGTAATCTGATTTTTCATTTATTTCATTCTAAGATACTGAATTGAGTTCTCTCTACAAACCCCTACGAGGGTAGGAACCAAAATCAAATTTAGAAGCCTTCGATGGGCACCATACAAAAATACTCTGACAATCAAGAAGAAAATTGAAGTTAAATATCTGGATCATCTTACCACAAAATGTTGTCACTTGACTCTGTAAGATATTCTTTATTAATCATGAAACTCAATTCATGTACAAACAAAAATACACAGACTGCAAAGATAATTCATACACCTTTAAAACAAGCTGCTGAAATATATGATTTGGTTTTTGATCCCGTTGCCTTCAATAAGACCCTATTGTCATCAAGAGGATTAAGATTTCTAGTAAACTTAGAATGAATGAAATTCGAAAGTATCTCATTAGTATATGGTTGTAGTTCCTCTTCTATTCTCCTCCCTTGTCTCTTCATCTCATTGAGATTTTATTCCTTCTCAATAAGCTAGGGTAGTTCAACTACCTTTCTTTAGTTAAGTCAAATTAACTTAACTAATTAGTTTGATACAAATAAATAATAATAATATATAAATAAGGGTCTTAAATAATAACTAAATAGGTGGGACCCCTTGTGACTCCCAATTATTTCTTTTAATAATCATCAAACATGAAATACAAAAATCAATCATAAGATTTCAAATATATCCTCCTTGTAACTCCCATATTCAAAGTTATGATCAAATATTTTAAATATCAGTAAAATATAATCTGATCATATCCAAAAAAATATTATATCCATGTTGTCGCAAAACGAATTCCTAAATATATACTTGTTGTCCAAAACTTTGTCTAGGTAAAAATATTGTCTTCAACATATGAAACAACATTAATCATCATCAAAATCCATATTTACTATGAGAGCCATTAGGCCTCTTCTCATTGCTATCCCCTTTTGAATTTTTTGTAGCATCCTTTAGTTGGTTGGAGCCTTGAGGCTGAAGTGCACTGATAACATCAGAACGATCATCCTTAAGATGAAGGCGAGAAGACATTGATTTGGAGGATACTTTGGATGAGCTGGAGTGAGTGGCTATTCTGTTTCCCTTGTCCTGCATAGGCTCATGGACATATGTTTTTAACATTTTATTGACATGTGATGACTGCACAGGTCAGACATCATTATCACCTTGGGGGATTTGATTCTTTGGTGGTGTAGGGGGTAACGAAAAAGAAGCAATAGGACAACCATGATGATCATAGGCAGGTTGGTGGAAAATATCTTTCCAACCATCATTGGTGGGCGGCTCTGGTCGCATTAATACATGAGGAGGGACTGGGATGCAAGAAACATTTTGATGTGCTTGGAAGGGTGGTGTTTCAGGTTGGGGTTGGAGGATTCCTTGGCCTACTAGGTTGAAGAACCCAGCTTGGAAAAGATGGTTCAATTCATGGGGGTCAACATCAAAATGTATGGAGAACTGAGGTCTTCTATGACCCCTCTGCCAATTTCCCCTGCCTTTGTTACCTCTTCCATTACTGCCTCTACTGAAAAATCTCATCCTAAAGCAATGTTCCAATTAGTTATGAAAACTCTCGACAGTTCATGCATCAACCCTACCTAAATAAAATCAAAGGTCGGCTCTATCATTCTCAACAGAAGTGCATACAATCAATCCATTCATTATAATACTCAAATCAATAATTAATTGCTATTGAATAGGGAATGAGAGGGTTATTAGGAGGATTAGGGGTTTGTAATGAATGAAAAAGTGGTAGCATGGATGGGGACCACCAAGAGATACTGTTCAAGCAACATCAAAACAATACTTCCATTTCCAATTTAAACACCAGTCACTCCCATTTCCTTTTCAAACACCAGTCACTTCCATTTCCTTTTTAATATCTCTTTTGAAATGTCATTTACAATAACAGAACAGGAAATTAAAATGAATCTGGGAAGATGATGGGATTGTAAAGAGAGAAAAATGATATAATGAACGGGAAATGAAATTGATAGTGTTCCATTAAATAAAATAACATTTAATATTTAGAAATGACATACCCTTAATTCCCAAAAAGAACATTTTAAACTGTAGGCAATATAAACATTAAAAACACAATAACTTCCATATCAAAACCAAAGCAAAGCTCCAAAACTGTCAAGCTCAACCATTTAATTCATATCCTTTCTTCCTTCATGTTTGACCAAACAACAACACCACTTATATATAGACTATTCATAATCCCAAATATCATCGATCATACAAAGATCATTTTAGAGCAGACATGAGGAGGTCGAGAAGAAGGACATGCCATCGAACTTAACCATTTACATCAACTGATTACGGACAGGACATGCAGGTCGCTTTTCCTTTTTCTAAAAATCAAATGAGTCGAGACCAAAACAACTATAATCAATTTCAATCCACTGTAGAATTCATTTTTTTCTTCATTTACGGAGTTCTTTTCATATGATAGGTTATCAACAGGATCATTATATTAATTAAAATAGAACACACCCAGTAAGCAATGGAGTGTGATATAAGCCAAAAAATACTCAACATACGAGGCTGGTATCACTTCCAGTATTTTCTATGTGACAGGTCGGGTTCGAAACCCTGGTATTCTTTTCTTTTAATCACTATGCAGTCTTCAAAATGACAAAAAATCTCGTAGGTAGTCATCCAATGAAACAAGCAAAAAATCTCTCTACTATCGAGTAGACATATAAACATTTCAAAACCCAAGTGCATTTTACAACAGTCACGACAAGGGAGGACAGTATATGAACAACCAGGTGGGTAAGACAACTCAACAATTGGGGTTTGTAACTTGAAACAAAAAACCTCCAATAAATTTTCAACAAGGTTGGACACGGTCGCTTCCAAGGTGTCTGTGAGGTAAAACCCAATTATGCATTCATTCAAACTGTGGAATGACATCTCGACGAGGCCAAAACTCTCTCATGAATGGAGCAGGAGGTAAGAATAACCAAAAAAATAACCCAAAACCCGGTTGTCCCTTTTCTTATTTACCATAAAAACAAAACCCTCTAGGATTATACCATAAGACATGGGTGGAAAAATAAATTTTCCATAACTCTATCAATAATAAGGAGCATAATAACCAGTTATTCACCCCAAGCGCAACCATAACAAAATAATTTCAACATAAAGGAGCATTTAAACAAATTCCAATTTACAACATTCGAAACGCCAACCAATATCATTTGCATAGACATAATACACATCCAACCACCATATCTTTCAAACAACAAGCACTATGCATACAATTTTTAAGAGCCAACACAGAGATTCTATCCATAGTGAGGCTAGAATGATGAATGGAAGAGAAAGAGTCACCATACATGTGAGGAAAGCGCCCAAAAGAACCAAGGACCACCACTATTCTCCAACGGCCGAGCGAAATGGAAACAAAATAACCAGAGAAACCAAATGTGCGACAAGGTTAGGGTGGTGAGCTCGAGGTGGGTAAGAATGGCGTGCAATAAATGCACGTCGCTTCTCCACCTTTCCATTAATTTCCATCAACCATAGCTAGGGTGGAATACATTCAAACTCCATTAAGTGCATTAATCAACCATACAAATCCAACATGCCACTTCCATTTTGTCATATTGAAACAAAAAACCCTCATATACCATAGTTTTACTTCAACACCATAATACCATATGCCCCATTTTAAATTGTAACAAGTCCCTTATTTGAAAGGATTTAATTGACCTTGAACAATTTTATAACCCATAACTATTTCCCACGTAACATAACCAATACCATGAATGTAATATACCATGAATGCAAAATGTTATAACCAAAGTGAATGTGAGTTGAAAACTAAATTTTAACCATATGACAAAATAGATGTATAGCAGTTATAACCCAGTGCTTGTCACTTTCTTTCATGTTTTAAATTGTCAGCCATTATAATTATTGATTTCATGTGAAACTTTGTTCGAATTTCTGTGTTTTTCTCAGACTGTAAAATGCTTCGTAAAGTTGTCATGAGCGTAATTCAGAGAAACTTTATTTTTCACCATGATTCAAATAAGGGGGGCCCACCTATCTAGCTATTATTTAGTATATGTATATACATAATAAGGAATTGCAACCCATTTGCAGGCAAGGATACTATGTTTCACTTCTGGGTGTCAACAAACTGGTGAATCCACAGTGAAATATGTTTCTAACATATTTAGAACTTAGTATGTTTGGTTTCACAGACCGGAGAAGCAGATGATAGAAAAACTGTTGAAAAATAATAGTTATGCAACAGGGGGGGAAATATGGTTTAATGGAAATAATGAGATGGGACTTTGGGAATAACTTATGGAAAGTTGTACGTATGAGGGTTTTTGGTTATGTATGCATAACATTCGAAAAATATGTAACAGATAATACTTCTTAAAGTTTCAAGGAGAATGTTTTTGATTTTCTCTTTAGATCTCAAGATGGAAGGAAAAAAGGGATAGCAGAAGTAGGGAAGAAGTGAAAATCAACTATCCTACAACAGAGTTGAATGCAAAAGGAAATTCCAACGATGTCTGAAAGGAGGACATTATGACATCTATATGCATATTATTTCATTGATCAACAATATTTACAGAATGACATTATTATGGAAAAATTGATCCAAACTTTATTTCTGATAAATTTAAGAAAAACAAAACAACAAAAATTTAAAAACTCAAAAATCCAAAGTAAAAAGAAAGCGGTAAAACAAAACATTATATACAGAAGTCATTTCAAATAAGCATTAATTATCAGGCTAGTTCCACATAATGTTTCAAGTGGGAACCGTTAGTGTTGTAAGAGAACAATCGCTCTTCCAAATCCTTTAGAAGGTATGAGTTTGCACCTAGGACAAAAGCAATTTTAAAAGGACCTAGCCATAGTTTCTGGAACTTTGAGTGTCTTCCTCTCTCACCATGATTTGAGTCCCATAGTAGGACTTTCTCGTCAATCTTGAATTCATCATCTTTTGCTCGTCTATTAAAATACTTTTTCACAGTTTGTTTCCTTCTCTTTATGTTCTCTAAGGCACAATTCCTTTGTTCTTCCAAGGCCAACAATGCGCTTATCCTTTGGGGAATGTTGGAAGAATTTAATTCTTCAATTTATAACATCAGTCGTAAGGAGGAAAGCTCCAGCTCGGTAGGCGGAATAACCTCTTGACCATATATGAGCTAAAAGGGAGTACAACCTGTGCTTGCCTTGGTGGTTGTTTGTTCTTCCCAGAGAGCGTAAGTGAGAAGTGTGTGCCACTGGCGAGGTTTATCCTCTATGGTCCTCTTGATGATCCTAACCAGTTTTTTGTTAGTGGACTCAGCTTTTCCATTTCCTTAGGGGTAATAGGCTGATGAAGTGAAATGTTTGACCCCTAATTTAACCAGAAATTGAGTTAACTTTGCAGAAATGAAGGTTGGGCCATTATCCGTAATGATCTCTAGTGGAATGCAAAATCTAGAAAATATATTAGTTTCTAGGAAGGAAATTACTTTCTCATCCTATGTGTGCTTAAGAGGGACAACCTTAGTCCACTTAGTAAAGTATCAGTGGTTGTCAAAATAAAAATATGCCCTGCGAAAGACGAAGGATTGATAGTACCAATAAAGTCTAGGCCCCAATTAGAAAAATGGAAATCCAGGAGGACAGGTTGTAAAGGCATGGTAGAAAGACATTGTTTCCCAGCAAATTTTTGGCATTTATCACAAGATCTTGCGAATTTATAGGAATCTTGAAAAATCGAAGGCCAATAGTATCCATTTCTTATGATTTTAAAGGCAGTAGCTTTAGCAGAAAAATGGCCACCAATGTAAATGACAGAAACTGATGATCCATGAATTTCATGTAACAATTTATGTGCTTCTTCATCATTCACACATTGAAGTAATAAACCATTAGAATACCTTCTAAACAACAAGTATCCCAAAATTATATACCTGGAAGATTCGAGGCGGAGTCTTCTTCTCTAGTGAGGATCCTATTATCTGGGAATTTTTTATGCTGCAAGTAATAGACTAGATTTCTATACCAAGGATGTTCAACTATAGAAAGATTTTACTTTTCAATATAGAATAGAGATAAAAGAGGATTATCCTAATCATCAAGTTCTTCACTTGGTTCAGGGTGCTGAGCTAAGTGAAGGGATAAGTCTCATCCCTTGATCATTTTTTAAGTCATGATGGTTAAATCATGCTCCTAAATTTTGGCAAGCCAATGTGCAAGTTTTCCTGAAAGATAAGTTTGTGAGAGAAGAAACTTGACAGTAGACAAAGGGACTCTTACCTACTTATGTTTGCCTAAAATAAAGTGGTAAAATTTTTCTATAGCCTTAACAAGAGAAAAAGCATGTTTTTCAATATAAGAGTACTTGATTTCATCATCTGATAAACTATGGCTCATGTATGTTATAGGTTTTTCATTTTTTTGGTCATCATTCTGTAAGAGGATAACATAAATTGCTTCCTCGATGGCATTGGTTTATATGATAAAATATTTCTTGAAATCCAGTTTTTCCAAAACCGGTATGGAACTGATTTCTTTCTTAATCCTAAGGAAATCATTTTTGACGTCACCTGTCCAAGAAAAATAACGATCTTTCTTCAAAATATTATGAATTGGTTTAACCATGACAGCAAAATCAGGAACAAACCTACAGACAAAATTGATAATTCCCATGAAAGCTTGGACTCCTTTCTTGGAGGTGGGGGCAGGAAGGTTTAGAATTGCAGTAATTCTTTCGGGGTCAATTCTTATTCCTGAATCAGAAAAAATATGACCAAGGAGCTTGCCCTTAGTGACACCAAAAATAGGCTTGGAAGGATTTAAAGAAATCCCAAATTTTCTGCAACGCATGAGGAATTTTCTAAGATGACCAAAATTATCCAACTGGTTCTTTGAATAGACAGTCAAATCGTCAAGATATACTTGAATAATTTTATCGATCAGATCGTCAAAAGCTATCTGCATATCTCTTTAAAAGTGGCACCTACGTTAGACAAGCCAAAAGGAATACGTTCATAAGAAAATATGCCCCAGTGTGTAGTAAATGTGGTTTTATATCTATCAATCCTCTTTACCTTGATTTGATTATATCTAGAAAATCCATCAAGTAAGGACATCATATGTGACCCTGCAACTTGTTGTAAAATCATTTCCATATTAGGGAGTGGAAAATTATCTTTGACACTTTCTCTGTTTAACACGTGGAAATCGACGCATAATATGATATGACCAATAGTCTTTTGAATAGGTACTAGATTTGAAACCCACTCGGAATACTTAACTGGAAAGATTATACCAGGTTTCAATAATTTTTCCAACTCTTTCCTAATAGTAGTTTCGAGTGTAGGGTTAATAGGTCTTTGTTTTTTCCTAACTGGTTTTACCCCTTCCTTGATAGGAATGGCATGTTCTATGAGAGAAGGATCAAAACCATGAATATCCTCGTATGACCAAGAAAAAACTTCTTGAAATTCACAAAGTAGTTCTCGAAATTTCTCCTTTTCTTCATCGAAACATTGGGAACATAGTTTAACAATCTTTGGAGATTCGGGTGTCCCAAGGTTCAAGGAAATGGTTTCACCCACTTTCCTTTTCAACTCATATTCCTTATATGTCTCTTTGTTTCTTATATCACTTGATGAAAATGAACTTTCAAGAGGAGTCAAGCCTTTAGGAAATTTATTGTCTTCAATGGATATGATTTCCTTGGGCTTAAATGGTTCATTTTGTATGAAAGCGCAAATTCCTTCATCACTCGGGAATACTTTCCATGATTCCACGTTATCGGGAATATGAGGATGATATGGAGATTGAAATGTACAATTGGGTCTTTGAGGAAAAAGTTGTCGAGTAGGGGATTTTGCGAACACATCTAGCCTATCAGCCACTGAATTGAGTTCACGCTTAATATGAGTGATGTTAAATGATAGCAGGTTTGAAATGAGCATCCAAACAACTTGGGTATAGTGTTTAAGCAACTTATTTCTAGGTGAATAAATCTTACGTAGAAGGTTCACAACAAGTTCAAAATCACCAAAGACTGTAAGGTGGCCACAACTAAGCTTATATGCATTTTCTATGCCTAACAATAAGGCATCAAACTAGGTGAAGTTATTTGTGCAAGAAAATTCTATCCTATAAGAAAAATTATGGATTTTACCTATAGGATAATATAGAATAATGTCGACTCCACTACCTTCATTTGAGCATGATCCATCGAAATGCATGTGCCACATGCCATCGTCAAAATCAATTGGTTCAAGGATAGTGTCACCCTCATCGGAAAATATAGAGTATACTCCCAAATATTCCTCAAGATAATTTATGTTAGGTTGGGGAACACTCTATATGTATGGTGAAATTTTTCCTTCCCTCGGGACTGTAATGTTCTTTCTGTTCCTAGGGATCGATAGATTTGTTCCGTCAAGCGAAAGATATCCACTCGTTAAGGCTTTCCAGTCTCTTCCTAAAATAATTGAATAATTGCTTACTGACATAACAATTACCTAGATACTAAGGGTTTTTCTTATTTTAGGATGCGCGTACAGAACTAATGTTACATCTTTGATTTCACCTATAGTTGATTGTTGTTGACTATTATAAGAGAGCATGCTTCTAGAATTTTCATTAGTGCATGATCAGCCAAGCTCTTCCATGATAATGTTTTACATTACACTTGGACCGGACCTACCATCAATTAGGCAACAATGAGCTATTTTATCCATAATTTTTATAGAAATATAAAAAGGGGTGTTTTTTACAAGTTTCTTAAAATTATTTACACCTATTTTATTTACATTTGAATCCTCTTCTTTTGACTCTTCAAAAATATTGGCTATAGTAGAAAATTTACTTTCCATAAAATTATTGAGATGCTTTTGTTGTTCAGGGATGACAACCATGTCCAAAAGAGTAGCATCATCCTTGATATTATCCAATTGGTTAATTATGTTTTATTTAGAAGAGGAAAGAGGGGAAGGCATTCCTTAATTTTCCGAAACTCTGACAACTTGTGTATCAGTGCTTGAGAAGACATGCTTGGTGCGGAAGAAGTACAAGGAGGGTCATATTTTCCCTTGGTGGTGTAAGATTTGTTCCTGGTATTTATTATCATAACATCCTCTAGTTCAACCCAGTCTAGAACTGTGATTGTAGTATCGAGCCTTTTGCCAAATATCTTATCTCTGGAATTTTTCTTAACTTCACAAGTACTTTCTTCATGATTTTCTTCACAGAAGTTACACCAATTGTGAGACATAATGGCCTTTGGCTGAAAATTACTTTCATTAGTATTCCTAAAGGCACTGAGGAAGAAGAAGATGCGACAGGGGTGGGTGAAGAAGCACTTCCCTTTCGTTTGTAGGCTATCATCCTATTTTTCATGTCTTGCACGAGTTATAGGAGGGAAGACATATATGTTTTCTTGATCGAGTCCCCTTTAGGGAGACCCATTCTTTCAAGTTTCTCCTCATATTCTAGACAAGTATGAAGAGCAGAACCAATATTTTCAATAGCCTTTTCTTCGAATATATGACGATAAGGAGAAGATAGCTCATTATAATAATGCATGAAAGAGGATTGGTTTTGGGGGCAAATTAATTCAGGAATTTGATTGTATAATTTAGTGAAGTGAAGGTTAAAAGACTTAATGGTTTCATCATATTTATAGGCAATATTTTTGTATTCCCTTAACTGCTCAACTAGCCTCTTGGACTATTCATAAGTGGACTAGAACTAATAAACCAATTCTTCCCATGTGGAAATAATTTTGGGAGGGAGATCAAAGAAATATGCCGCATCTTTCCCTTCAAGGGAGTTGACAAATAGACGCATGCAAGTTTCATTATCGTTATCCTCGATGTTATGAAAAGCATTAGAAAATGCTACTTGGTGTTCATTTGTAGTAACAATATTATTCCCCAAGAACTTAGGAATGTTCTCCTTAAACTTCGGTAATGGGTGAGTAGCGGGTGCCAGATTCAAGGGAGAAGACACGTGCCATGGAGTGGTCGTAGCATCTTATTTGAACTCGAAAAGACCATATTTATTTATCACTTTAGTAGGATTAGTAATGGATTGAGCAGGGATTTGATGGTAGTATATACTACCAATTACTGACGAAGCAGAAGGTTGGGAGGAGGAGGCACCTCTGGTTCCACTACCACTACCCGCAGATGTCATGTTGAAGGTAATAGGTATAGGTGAAGAAGGTGAACTAGCAGAATCAGACAAAGTTCTCCTTAGATTACTTTCTTGGGTTGACAGAACGATTTTCCTTCTTCCTATTTCAAAAATAGCAGTAGTTTTGGAAGACAATCCTTCTCTTCTTCGTGAAATGCGAGGATTTGAGGACACGAAAAGAAAAACCAAGGATTTAGGAAAAAAGAGGTTACTGTTGAGTTTTGGAATGCCTTTTCTTGTCTTCCCTGCATTCCCGGATACTTATGTCTCTTTCAACTACTTCCCAAGAGCGTTCAAGTTCAACACAAGTACTATCAATTTCTAGAATAGTGTTGAATAAGGTCAAAGCAATGCTAGTTTGGTCGTTAAGACTGTTTCCAATATTGGGTTGTCTTGTAACAGGTACTATCATGGAAAATAAATCAGTCAAGGAGTATTTAGACAAAACAAAAAAATTTGAAGATAATCGTGAATACAATCAACCAAAGAGATATGGAAGATCTTACCAGTATGGTCGCCAAATAAATGTTGAGGAAAAGGTATGGAAATCCTTACTCAAGCATTTTCAGATCTTGTCGGGCTAAGACAAGATAGTTGGGAATGTTACCCAGGGTTTATAGCCTGAAAAACAATCGCTTAATCGACAAGTATTAAGTACAAAGGATCAAGGTTGGTTAAATATAACAGTGTAAAAGAAATAAACTTAAACAAAGTTACATGAATGTGTACATAAATTATACAAATGTGTACATGGAGATAAAAGTAAAAGAATGAACCAAATTATTAAAAGACATGTGTGAGACTGAAATAGTAATATGATTTTTCATTTATTTCATTTTGATATACAAAACAAAGTTCTCTCTACAAACCCTTGCGAGGGTAGGGACCAAAATAAAATTTAGAAGCCTTTGATGGGAACCATACAAAAGACTCTGAAAATCAAGAAGAAAACGGAAGCTAAAGATCTAGATCAGATTGCCACAAAATCTTGTCACTTGACTCTACAAGATATTCTTTATCAGTCGTGAAACTCAATTCATGTACAAACATAAATACACAGGCTGCCAAAGATAATTCATACACCTTTAAAACAACCTGCTGAAATATATGATTTGGTTTTTGAATCTTGATGCCTTCAATAACACCTTGTTGTCATCAAGAGAATTAATATTTCTAGTAAACTCAGAATGAATCAAATTCGAAAGTATCTCACTAGTATAGAGAAAACCTTATGGTTGTAGTTCCTTTTCTATTCCCCTCCCTTGTCTCTTCATCTCATTGAGATTTTATTCCTTCTCAATAAGTTAGGGTAGTTCAACTACCTTTCTTTAGTTAAGTCAAATTAACTTAACTAATTAGTTTGAGACAAATAAATAATAATAATATATAAATAAGGGTCTAAAATAATAACAAAATAGGTGGGACCCCTTGTGACTCCCAATTATTTCTTTTAATAATCATCAAACATGAAATATAAAAATCAATCATAATATTTCAAATATATCCTCCTTGTAACTCCCATATTCAAAGTTATGATCAAATATTTTAAATATCAAAAAAATACAATTTCATCATATCCAAAAAATATTATATCCATGTTGTCCCAAAAAGAATGCCTAAATATATACTTGTTGTCCAAAACTTTGTTCAAGTAAAAATATTGTCTTCAACATATGAAACGACATTAATCGTCATCAAAATCCATATTTACTATGAGAGGCATTAGGCCTCTTCTCACTATTGTCCCCTTTTGAATTTTTTGTAGCAACCTTTAGTTGGTTGGATCCTTGAGGTTGAACTCCATTGATAACATGAGAACAATCATCCTTAAGATGAAGGCGGGAAGACACAGATTTGGAATATTCTTTGGATGAGATGGAGTGAGTGGCTATTCCTTTTCCCTTGTCCTGTAGAGGCTCGAGGACATCTATTTTTAATCTTTTACTGGCATGTGATGACTTCATGGGTGAGACAACATGATCAGCTTGGGGGATTTGATTCTTTGGTGGTGGAGGGGGTAACGAAAAAGAAGTAGTAGGCAAAATGTGATGATGAATAGCATGTTGGTGGACAATCTCTTTCCAACCATCATTCACGGGCGGTTCTGGTCGCATTGATACATGGAATGCCAGAAAAGTTTTGATGTGCTTGGAAGGGCGATCTTTCAGGTCGGGGTTGGAGGATTCCTTGGCCTACTAGGTTGAAGAACCTAGCTTGGAAAAGAAGGTTCAATTCTTGGGGGTGAACATAAAAATGTATGGAGAATTGATGTCTTTTATAACCCCTTTGCCAATTTCCCCTGCCTCTATTACCTCTTCCATTACTGCCTCTACTAAAAAATCTCATCCTGAAGCAATGTTCCAATTAGTTATGAAAACACTCAAAAATTCATGCATCAACCCTACCTAAATAAAATCAAAGGTTGGTTCTATCATTCTCAACAAAAGTGCATACAATCAATCCATTCATCATAATACTCAAATCAATAATTAATTGTTATTGAACAATGAATGAGAGGGTTATTGGGAGGATGAGGGGTTGGTAATAAACGAAAAAGTGGTAGCATGGACGAGGACCACTAATTGATATTGTTCAAGCAACATCAAAACAATACTTTCATTTCCAATTTAAACACCAATCACTCCCATTTCCTTTTTAAACACCAGTCACTCCCATTTCCTTTTTATTATCTCTTTTGAAATGTTATTTACAATAACAGAATAGGTAATTAAAATGAATCTGGGAAGAATATGGGATTGTAAAGAGAGAAAAATGATATAATGAACGGGGAATGAAACATAGATTGTTCCATTAAATAAAATAACATTTAATATTTATAAATGACATACCCTTAATTTCCAAAAAGAACATTTTAAACTGTAGGCAATATAAACATCAAAAACATAGTAACCTTCATATCAAACACAAAGCAAAGCTCCAAAAGTATCAAACTCAGCCAGTTAATTCCTATCCTTTCTTCCTTCATGCTTGACCGAACAACAACACAACTTATATACAAAATTTTCATAATCCCAACTATCATCAATCATACACAGAGCATTTCAGAGCAGACATGAGGAGGTCAAGAAGAAGGACATGCCATTGAACTTAACCATTTACATAAGCTAATTTCAATTGCTACACAATGGAATGGGTTTGGGACTCTTTATTCAATCAGTTGGTCGCTTTTCTTTTTTCTAAAAACCAAATGACTCGAGCCCAAAACTATAATCAATTTCAATCCACTGTAGAATTCATTTTTTTTCATTTACAAAGTTCTTTTCATATGATAGGTTATCAACATAAGCATTCCATTAATTAAAATAGACCACAGCCAGCAAGTAATGAAGTGTGTTATAAGCCAACAAATACTCAGCATACATGGCCGGTATCGCTTCCAATATTTTCTATGTGATAGGTTGGGTTTGAAACCATGGTATTCTTTTCTTTTAATCACTTATATGCAGTCTTCAAAATGACCAAAACTCCCACAGGTAGTCATCCAATGAACTAAGCAACAAATCTCTCTATTGTCGAGTAGACATATAAACATTTCAAAACCCAAGTGCAATTTACAATAGTCACGACAAGGGAGAATAGTATCTGTACAACCAAGTGGGTCAGACAACTCAACAAATGGGGTTTGTAACATGAAACAAAAAACCTCCAATAACTTTTCAACGAGGTTGGACACCGTCGCTTCCAAGGTGGTCGTGAGGTAAAACCCAATTATGCATTCATTCAAACTGTGGAATGGAATCTTGACAGGGCCACAACTCTCTCGTGAATGGAGCAGGAGGTAAGAATAACCATAAAAAGAACTCAGAACCCGGTTGTCCCTTTTCTTATTTACCATAAAAAAAACCTCCAGGATTACACCACAAGACATGGGTGGAAAAATAAATTTTCCATAACTCTATCAACAACAAGGAGCATAATAACCAGTCATTCACCCCAGGCGCAACCATACCGAATATTTCCAACATAAAGGAGAATTTAAACAAATTCCATTTTGCAACATTCAAAACACCAACCAATATCAATTGCACAGACAAAATACACATCCAACCACCATATCTTTCATACAACAAGGACTCTGTATATGAATTGTAAGATTCAACATAGATATTATATCCATAGCGAGGCTAGAATGATATATTGGAGGGAGAGAGTTACCTTACCTATGAGTTACAAGAGTTAACTACCACCTAGTCTAAGTCAACTAGTCGATCAATCCTTAGTTAATTGATTGAAAGCATCAGTAAAGCGCCACTCCAGTGATAATCCCAAGGACAATGCGCATTAGAAATGATGATCCCAATGTTGCATGGTGATGGAACCAAAGTGGCATCAAGACTCCACTCAAATGATCCAACTAAAGTGTGAACTGAAGAGAATATTCCTCTAGAATGTAGGAAAAGGAATATTCTCCCTAAAATGTAGGAGAATAGATAATGACTAATAAACATAGGGAAAACCTTATGAAAAAAAAAATCCTAGGTGTGTGTGAAGTGTGTCCAACACCCCCCTTGAACATCACTATGGTGAAAATAAAATAATGGGTCCCTGCAATGAGGCCATGTTAGGTAGTCGAAAAAAAAAGACACGCTGAAATAAACAAGGAAAGAGGGAAACCCCCCCGCTCAAAGTACAATGTATCAAAAAAAAACTGACGGTTGCTAGGCAACTGTGTCCTTCACTCCAAGACGATTATGCAAAGAATGGAACTTATGCTCAGTGAAGGTCTTGGTGAGGATGTCTGCAGCCTACTCTGCTAAAGGAAAGAACTGTAGGTCGATGATCCCCTCGTGTACTAAGTCCCATATGTAGTGCATGTGGATCTTGATGTGCTTCGTCCGCTTCCTTTGAACTGGATCTTTGCAGAACTTCAAAGTGCTCTGGTTGTCACACCAAATGATGATCGATCAATGAAACTGAATGCCCAACTCAGTGAGAAAATGTTGTAGCCACATAGCCTGAATGGTTATCTTAACTACCCCTCTGTACTTTGCCTCGGCTGAAGATAGAGAAATAACAACTTGCTTCTTGCTTGACCAACAAATGGTGTCAGAAACAAAACTGAGTGAGTAACCGGATGTCGACTTGCAATCAATGTTGTCTCCATCCCATTCAAAATTAATAAACCAGATGAGGTCCAATGCAGAGTCTGTTGCATAGTGAATCCAAAAGGTGATGGTTCCCTTTACGTATTGAAGGATACACTTTTCCAACTTTCCAATGCAGCTCATGTGGCTCTTTCATGAACCATGAGACTACTCCAACTGCATAGGAGAGGTCTAGTCTGGAGTGTGTGAGATATATCAAGCTCCCCACTAATTGTTTGTACAGATTTTTGTCCACTAGTGGAGTGTCCCCATGACCATCCTCAAGTCTGACTCTTGATAGGAAAGGATTCGGGGTAGACTTGTAGTATGTCATGTGGAATCTCTCGAGGAGATCTCGTGCATACTTGTCCTAAGACAGTTTGATGTATGATGCATCCTAACTGATCTCAAGACCAAGGAAGAAATGTAGCAAACCCATGTCCATCATAAAGAACCTATCATGTAGAGTCCTCTTGACTGTAACAATCGTTGAAGTCGAGCAACTGGTGATCAACAAATCATCAACATATAGAACTAGGAGTAGAAGTGAATCAATTGTCCTGAGAATGTAAATGTTCTGGTCTGAATTACAATGTACAAAGTTTTGTGATAGAAGGTACGAGTCCATCTTGTCATACCACCTCGAGTCCTGCTTGAGGCCATAAAGGGACTTCTTCGATCGATAGACCAAAGATGAATCCTGTATGAAGCCTTGGGGATGCTCCATATAGATCTCCTTAGAGAGATCTTTGTGAAGAAATTCATTCTTCATGTCCATCTAATGGAATTCCCATCCCTTATCTACCATAATGGAAAGTGCCAAGTGTATGGTATCCATCTTCGCTACTGGAGCGAAGGTCTCGTCATAGTCAATGTCGTGCACTTGTTGAAAGCCTTTGGCAACTAGCCTGGCTTTATATCTTCTAACATGTCCATTTGTTGCACTCTTGGTCCTGTAGACCCATTTGCACTTGACAAGTTTCCCTCTTGAAGGAAGGGGAACCAGATCCCAAGTTTGGTTTTCGAGGAGGGGTTTGTACTCCTCCTGCATGGTAGATTCCCAAAATGGATTCCCAACAACCTTTCCATAGGAATGTGGATTTGAATATTGAACTAAGAAAATATGCATGGGTGGCATCGGTTCAGTGGTGGTGAGTGCAAGAGGAGGCTCCTTGAAATCAGATCGATTCGTCCTGGTATCAGCTGGATCCCCAACAAGATATCATGCATCCTGAAGAGTACTCTTGGCCCAATTGGGCCTTGGCTCTGTCTCTGTATCTGCATTTGTGTTCACTGAATCTGCATCTGACCGTACTAAATAGGTATCTGAATTGTCTTAATCCTTTGAATCATAAATCTCATTTAAAGAAGAGTCGACATGTGCATGATCATCATCTATGACATGTGGAAGAACAAAAGTGTTTGCATGAGGCTCCTAAGGTGCATGCGAGATACTTTCCTCGAATTGGACATTACGCTCAATGATGAGTCGGTTCGTAGAGGGATCAATGAGTCTATATCCCTTCACATCGTTTGGGTATCCAACAAAGATACACTCTGTACCATGTGGATCAAGTTCCTTCCTCTTCTCAGAGGGAATCCTTGCCCATGCATGTGAACCGAATATATGGAAGTGGGTCACTTCTGGTTTGAGGCCACTCCAAGCCTCGAAGGGGGTCTTATCCTTGACAGATCTATGGGGAGATTTGTTTTGGATGTAGTTCACACAATTAAGTTCTTCAACCCATAATCTTTGTGGATGTGACTTTGCATGCAACATGCAACATGCCATCTCTTTCAAGGATCTATTATTCCACTCAGTAACTCTGTTTTGGTGTGGAGTATAGGGAACCGTGTGTTGCAATTGAATCCTGACCCCAATACAAAGATTTCTTACCTCATGGTTGACATACTCCCCCCCATTATCTATTCAGAGGAATTTGATCTTCCTTCCTAACTATGCCTCAACAAGGGCTTTGAAATCTTTAAGATGCTGAAAGAATTCATATTTGTGCCTAAGAAAGAAAGTCCAAGTGTAATGTCCCATTTTTCCTAGGCAGTCGGAATACCGTGGTGGTTTACACAGTTTCTCGTAAACCATTAGACGGATGAGCTAGGGAAATGATACTGGTAAAGTCACTTTCGAATTATGAAGTGAAAACTTAGGAAAAGTGAGTTTATTAATATTAACCCCCTCTTTAAGGGTATTTCTCTCCAATTATTAATTAAATGAATATTTTAATGGAGAAAAAGAAAATTGAATGAATAAAGGACGATTGAGGGTGGAAAAGGCATTATTGACTATTCATTTAAAAATTGAGTTTTGGAGAAGAGCTCGGAGAGCTAGCGAGGGTTTCAGCTGGAAACCCATTTCGGTGCTCGAATTCGGTAGTGAAAGTATCTGCCCTAGCCGTGAGATTGGAGGAGCCATTCAGGGTTCTCATTTGCAGGTATTGGCATTGTGATTTGAAGAACTTCATTGAGGGAAGAATTCCATTTGCAGATTTGTGAAGAAAGGGTGTTTTCCTCTTTGGCACGAGTGGAGAATTTGGGCGTTTCCTTGAGTTGGGCGCATCCATCATTATCTTGTTGCGTGTTGATCGTTGGAGCTGAGTTGAACCTCTTCCATTGCATGGATCTCCTGGCTGGGCATGACCTTTAGCTGGCATTCTTTCCTGATTATCATCCCTTGGCTGCGTGTTGCATCTTGGATGTCTGTGTCTACATCCACTAGGCTGCGTGTCACTATTGGGGGCTGCGTGGAAGGCAAGGGAAGGTTTACTGTTGGTCGACTTCTATAGGAGGACTGTATCTTGTAGGGAGAGAGATATATGATAGAGTTTGGGGCTGCTAAACTATCCAAATTAGATGACAATGCAGTCATTACATGGGTCGTCCCCACTATCCGCACGTGTGGGCAGTTTGAGCACTTTTTTCCATCGTTGTGTGTAAATTGGAGGTTCTAAGTCCACATATCAGTCGTTATCCTCATCTTTGAGAGGTATTTACTCCAATTCTTATTGTAATAAGCTCAGCCATTGACATTTAATAAAATCATCCTAAGATTGATTATTTTGCTCATGAATATGTGAATGTTTTCATTATCATTTTATGGTTTTGTTTAATATCCAAATAACCCACTTGGTTCTTCACTGGGCAGGTATAAGGGGTTAGAAAACCTACATATCAGTAAACAAAACAAAGAGACAGATTGTTGTCCATTTCATTTACAGCAGTAAATACATAAGCGTGCAAAGTGTTTGACGAAAGTCCAACACCAAAACTAGAAGGTTTTTCCCAGCTTTGCCAACCTAGAATATTTCAGTGGTATCAGAGCATGATCTTTGCCAGCTATGGGCGACATTGATGACCGAGGAAGGGCTACATAACATCACTTATAGGCGCAGGAGGTATAGAAGCGTAGAGGGAAGAGAAGAAGAAATGGAGGACACTCCAGGGAAAAATGCAAATCTGACAGAGGACGGAGAGGATGGGTTTATCAAAGGGCTTATGAAAGCCTTACAGGATATTGCAGAGGGCCAGAGAGAGACCTGAGAGTTCATGGGCAGAATCACAGGTTATGCTCTAGGGAGTAAGCATGGTGAAGAAAAGGGGGAGAGAAGCAAGAGAGGGAAGATGGAAGAAGGGGGAAACACACACAAACCTCATATTGAGGTGATCACTTCCAGGACCAAACCTCAGAACCGCCCTCATGACTACAGTGAGATTCCTAGTTCTACCATGCCAAAGTTATTAGGACCACCAGAGACAGGTACAAGAGGGCAGGATGAGCCATTAGCAACTTATTTCCAGGAGTATAAGGCCATGGATGCAGATTTGAGAGAAGCTATGACTTTTGCCGAGTTTTGTAGCTTCAAGGAGAGAAACAGGTCGAGGTTCTTCAACAGGGGTCCCACGCAGAACTACGAGTTACAGTGCACAGTGGGCAAGCTCACTTTTCCATACTTCGATGGAACGTCGAAGTGCACTGCACGAGCTTGGGTGCAGAAGCTCGACACCTACTTCCAGCTGAACCCCATGGCAGAGACCGATGCCATTAAGTTCGCAACATTGCACTTTGAGGGTGAGGCACAGGACTGGTGGTACCATGGGATGTCCACTCTGGGACATGCCCATATTGTCACCTATGTTGAGTTTATAGGGAGACTGGTGCACAGATTTGATAGGAGAGATCCCGAGTTGTCCTTCAGAGACTTGGCACAGTTGAAAAAAACGGGTTCGGCAGAGGCCTTTATATCAGACTTCCATAGGATATCAGTGATGGTCACCGATATCTCAGAGGCCCGATTTGTGATGTTGTTCACAGAGGGGCTAACCGAGCCACTTCGAGGATGGGTGAAGGCTTACAAGCCTACTTCGCTATAGGATGCAGTTAGCAGGGCTAGAGACCTACAGGAGTCAGTACCCAAGCCCAAGTTCACCCCGAGATCGAACTTCCCCACAAAGTTCAATGATAGGGGACCACCACAAAGGGATGGCGTGGGACATCAGCAGAGAGACTGGGCAGGACAGACACAGAGGGATTGGATAGGCATGAACAGGATGGATGATGCTACCAGGCAGGATCTGAGGAGGAAGAAGTTGTGTTTCAGTTGTCAGGAACCATGGGTACCAGGTCACAGGTGTGCAAGCAAGGCCAAATCACACTACATAGAGGTGTTTTCAGATAGTGGGGAGGAAGAGGAGTTAGGAGAACAGGGACAGGAGGAGGACCCACCGATGGCAGAGGCAGAGCAGGCATCGATGGAGAATCAGGGGACTATAGCATCACTCTCAGGGATCCCCAGGTTTCATACCTTCAGGATGAGGGGAGGAGTACAGGGACACAGAGTGATGGTGTTGGTGGATGGTAGGGCATCCCACAATTTTATCGATGCTTCATTGGTAGAGAGGAAGGGCATTACCATCGAAGATTTTGAGGGATTTTTAGTGATCATACCGAGGGAGAACACCCTAAATTGTACCAGATACGTCCCACGGATGACATTGAACCTAGGGAAGTACACCATTACCGATGAATTCTTCGTGGTGAAGGTGCTTGACACCAATGTGGTATTGGGAGTTCAGTGGTTATACTCCCTAGGAAAGTACTCCACTAACTACCAGACTATAGAGATGGAGTTCCAGGGGCAGGATGGAAAGAGAGTGGTTTTGAGAGGCATGAACACTTACCTTCCCAAGGTAGTGACCGCAAAGAAGATGGAGGCAGTGATGAGGCAGGATGACATTTCATGGGTTGCAGACTTTCATATTTCAGTGTAGAAGCCTAAGGGCGGGGAGCCCAATTTTCCGGGAGAGATAAAGGCCTTGATTAAGAAGCACCAGAAGGTCTTTGGTGATATACCTCTAGGTAGGCCTCCAGACAGGGGCTTTGAGCACACCATCGAGTTAGAGGAGGGCACGGGAGCAGTGATTACCACCCCGTATAGGCACCCCAAGGCCTATAAGGATGAGATAGAAAAGACCATGAAGGAGCTACTGGCGATGGGCCACATCAAACCGAGTTCGAGTCCTTTCGCTTCTTCTATAGTGTTGGTAAAGAAGAAGGATGGGACCCTCAGAATGTGCATTGATTATCGAGCCCTCAACAAGAGGACCATCAAGAACAGGTACCCTATACCCCGGATTGATGAGTTGATGGATGAGTTGAGAGGGGCCAAATGTTTTTCGAAGATTGATCTACTGTCGGGCTATCATCAGATCAGGATGTAAGAGGGGGATGAGTACAAGACAGCCTTCAGGTGCCACTATGGGCACTACGAGTTCTTGGTGATGCCTTTTGGGATAACCAACGCCCTGGACACATTTCAGTCCTGTATGAACCATACATTTAGCAAGCAGCTCAGGAAGCATTTGTTGGTTTTTTTTTATGACATTTTGGTCTACATCCGCACTTGGGAGGAACACCTCCAACATCTAGATGAAGTGTTGAGCATATTGGACAAATAGGAGTTGTATGCGAAGTTGTCCAAATGTGAGTTTGGGTTGACAGAGATGCTCTATTTGGGGCATGTGATTGGAGCTCAGGGAGTGAAAGTACACTGGTACAAGATCCAAGCGATTCGTGATTGGCCTCCGCCGAGGAACACTACAGAGTTAAAGAGCTTCATGGGCTTATGCACTTACTACCGAAGGTATGTGAAGTTTTTTTCTCAGCTGACAGCCCCACTGACAGATTTGACCAAGAAGGGGGCCTTTGAGTGGACAGATGAGACACAGGTAGTCTTCGACAGGATGAAGGACATCATGAGTTCGTGCCCGGTCTTAGCTTTTCTGGACTTTACCCAACCCTTCGTGTTGGAGTGTGATGCATCGAGAGTGGGTATTGGAGCTGTGCTTATGTAGGAGAATCATCCCATAGCTTTCGTGAGTCGAAAGCTTAGAGATTATGAGAAGCTCTACTCTATTTATGATAAAGAGATGTTGGCCATCATGCATGCATTGACTAATTCCGGCACTATCTAGTAGGCAACAGGTTCAAGGTCAAGATGGATCACAACAGCCTCCGATTCTTCTTGGAGCAGAAGGAACTGAATGATAGACAACAGAAGTGGGTGAGTAAGATCCAGGCCTACAATTTTGAGATTGAGTATGTGAAGGGGAAGAACAATGTGGTAGTTGACGCTCTTTCTAGGATGCCCCCTACTCTATCTTTGATGGACATATCGGAAGACTGGAANGTTCCAGGTTCGCACATCAGGCAGAAGATCATGCAGGAAGCCCATGATTCATCGTTAGCAGGACACCAGGGGTTCCTGAAGACTTACAGGCAGGTCCAGGAGAGGTTCACTTGGAAGAACCTCAAGGAAAACATACTGAAGCACGTACAGGAGTGCGGAGTTTTCCAGCGGAACAAGATGGAGCACACCCATCCGGTCGGATTACTACAGCCATTGCCCATTCCAGATCAGAAATGGGAAAGCATCTCCATGGATTTCATCATCGGGTTACCCAGGGTGCAGGGGAAGGATTGCATTTATGTCGGGGTGGATAGACTCACCAAGTTTGCTCACTTCTTCTCTATTCCTTCAGACTACTCAGCAGCACAGGTGGCCGAGCTATTTTTCAGAGAAATTTTCCGCTTGCATGGGTTGCCCAAAACTATCATCGGTGATAGAGACAACAGGTTCATGGGAGGTTTTTGGCAGGAGATTTTCAGGTTGGTAGGTACCGAGTTGACACCGAGCACTAGTTACCACCCGCAGACTGACGGACAGACAGAGATCGTGAACAAATGGGTGGAAGGTTATTTGAGGAACTACATTTCTGGGCAGCAGAGGGCTTGGATGAAGTGGTTACACCTGGGGGAGTACTGTTACAATACCACCCATCACATGTCCATTGGCATGACCCCTTTTCGGGCACTCTACGGCTACGAGGCCATGACTTTTGCAGATGTTGTTTTCGGTGACAGTAGGGCACCAAAGGCCAGAGATTGGATACAGGACAACCAGGATATTCTGAGAGCTTTGAAGGAGAACATGAGGGTGGCCCAGAATCAGCAGAAGATGTATGCGGACAGGCATAGGACCGAGCGCTCGTTTGAGGTTGGAGATTTAGTGTTCCTGCGATTACAGCCATATCGACAATCTTCATTAAAACAGAAGGGGGCCAAGAAGCTCAAACCTCGCTACTACGGGCCCTACAGGATAACTCGGAAGGTGGGGCAGGTTGCATATGAATTAGAACTACCAGAGGGGAGAAAGATTCATAACGTGTTTCACGTATCATGCCTTGAGCAGGTAATAGAACAACAAGTGGTTGCCTCACATGAGTTACCCCCTTTGGATGACGAGGGACGGTTGGCCACCAGCCCTGAAGAGATTCTACAGGTCCGGGAGAGGAAGCTCCGTAACAGGGTGGTCAGGGATTTTTTGGTGAAATGGAAGGATCTACCTGTGGAGGATGCTACTTGGGAAAACAAACAGGTGTTACAGTTTCTAGGTTTGAAGTTGCTTGAAGACAAGCAAATTTGGGCAGAGAGGACTGTAATGTCCCATTTTTCCTAGGCAGTTAGAATACCGTGGTGGTTTACACAGTTTCCCGTAAACCATTAGACGGATGAGCTAGGGAAATGATACTGGTGAAGTCACTTTCGAATTATGAAGTGAAAACTTAGGAAAAGTGAGTTTATTAATATTAAACCCCTCTTTGAGGGTATTTCTCTCCAATTATTAATTAAATGAATATTTTAATGGAGAAAAAGAAAAGTGAATGAATAAAAGGACGATTGAGGGTGGAAAAGGCATTATTGACTATTCATTTAAAAATTGAGTTTTGGAGAAGAGCTCGGAGAGCTAGCGAGGGTTTCAGATGGAAACCCATTTCGGTGCTCGGATTTGGCAGTGAAACTATCTTCCCTAGCCGTGAGATTGGAGGCGTCATTCAGGGTTCTCATTTGCAGGTATTGGCATTGTGATTTGAAGAACTTCATTGAGGGAATAATTCCATTTGCAGATTTGTGAAGAAAGGGCGTTTTCCTCTTTGGCACGAGTGGAGAATATGGGCGTTTCCTTGAGTTGGGTACATCCATCATTATCTTGCTGCGTGTTGATTGCTAGAGTTGAGTTGAACCTCTTCCATTGCGTGGATCTCCTGTCTGGGCGTGACCTTTAGTTGGCACTCTTTCTTGATTATCATCCCTTGGCTGTGTGCTGCATCTTGGTTTTCTGTGTCTACATCCACCAGGCTGTGTGTCACTATTGGGGGTTGCATGGAAGGCAAGGGAAGGTTTATTGCTGGTCAAATTCTATAGGAGGACTGTATCTTGCAGGGAGAGAGATATATAACAGATTTTGGGGCTGCTAAACTATCCAAATCACATGACAATGCAGTAATTACATGGGTTGTCCCCTCTATCCGCACGTGTGGGCAGTTTGAGCACTTTTTTCCATCTCTGTGTGTAAATTGGAGGTTCCAAGTCCACATATCAGTCGTTATCCTCATCTTTGAGAGGTATTTACTCCAATTTTTATTGTAATAATGTTGGGTGTGGAGCCTGATTATCTTCCTGATGCAGAGGTCCTTTGCTTTCAGCCGTGTCTATACCCCATGAAGTATTTACACCCCAAAAGTATGTACACTCTTCCACGCGGGGGAGTGCAGAGGGGGGGTACCCCCTCTGCGGGGTCCGAGGGGTCTGGGGGCAAGAGGGCCCCCAGCGGGGGTTCGGGGGCGAAGCCCCCGAAGCAAAAATTGCCTTATAAAAGTATATTGTAATTTCATTGTAAATCTGGACCGTTCATTATAAGGTCGTAGATCTAACGGTAGAGATTATGTTAGGGTTTTTTTCCCTAGAAGGAAACCCTCTTTTATGAGGGAAATGTATTTGCGGCTATGTACGCGGGTGAATATTGTATTCTGAGAGAGGAGACTATGAGAGAAAGAAGAGGAAGTTACAATGGGTTTTGTTGTAGGTTGTATCCCTTCATTTGTTGGATAATAATAAAGAAAGGACCTGGCAATTCCTCTGGTGGACGTAGCCCACACTGGGTGAACCACGTAAATCTGTGTCTCTCTTGTATTGTGTGTCTTCTGTGTTTTTGTTTCTGCATTTGTTTTATTTTATTGCTTCGCGGTCCTATTTTTCTAACAAATAAGCTCAGCCATTGACATTTAATAAAATCGGCCTGAGATTGATTATTTTGCTCATGAATATGTGAATGTTTTCATTATCATTTTATGGGCTTTGTTTAATATCCAAATAACCCACTTGGTTCTTCACTGGGGAGGTATAAGGGGTTAGAAAACCTACATATCAGTAAACAAAACAAAGAGACAGATTGTTGTTCATTTAAATTTCATTTACAGCAGTAAATACAGAAGCGTGCAAAGTGTTTGACGAAAGTTCAACACCAAAACTAGAAGGTTTTTCCCAACTTTGCCAACCTAGAATATTTCACCAAGTGTAGCATGAGAAATCATCAATAAAAGTGAGCATGTACCTTGCTTTACTGATTAATGGAAGTAAAAAAATTCCCATTAGATCATTGTGGATCAGATCCAAAGGAGAGGAGGCCTTCTGAGTCTTTCCTTTGTCGAATTTCTCTTGAGGGTATTTTTCAAGGACACATCCCTCACAAATTCCTTTGGAGAAGTGGATGTCAGGTAAACCTTCAACAATTCCCTACTTGCTAATTTGTTGCATGTATTTGAAACTTAAATTCCTGAACCTTTTGTGCCATATCCTATTGTTTTCATTAGCATGCGTAAGCAGTAATGCAAAATCTGGTTCAATAAATTCAGAAAATGTGTAGAGTCTGGATTGGTGATTTACCTCACCAGTGGCAAATTTGGAATTGGTTTTCATGTCATAGATATCCAAAACATTAGGTGTGAATATTACTCTCTTTCCAGTGTCGTCTTTTTTCATCTGATACATGGAGAGAATATTGACGAAGATTTTGGGAATGTGTAGCACATTCTCAAAGCTCTTGTTTGTGAGTTCAACTCTCCCTTATCCGGTGACTTGGATTGGAGAATCATACCCCATCAGAATAGGAGGACCTTTGCATGCGTCCAATGAATATTGGACTTCCTTTGTGGATTTCATGTGGTGTGATGCACCTGAATCTATAATCCAAGCATCGGGAGAGAAATTAATGGTAATCAAAGCATGGCTAGAATTACCTTTCTTGGGGTTTTGATCTTCTGGCTTCTTATTCTTGGCACCCTCGGGGATGCGATCTCCAAGGTTTTTTTGATGAATTATTTGTCCCATTTGATCTATCTGCTTCTGCATGCATGCATATTCTAGATGGAATCCTCATTGGCAGTAAGTGCATTTCTCCCCTTTTCTTCCCTTTCCACATTTGGATATGGAGGAATCATTGAAGGGTTTTGAATACCCTTCCTTCTTTGGATTTGCATGTGCCTTCCCTTTGTCTTTGTTTTTAGATTTTGGATTTTTTTGACTGCCACCATCTTGCACAACAAGTGCATGCGCCTTTGAGCCTTTGATTTTTCCCATGTTGATGAGCTTGTTTTGCTCTTGCGTCAGAGACTCAATAAAGACCTCAAAAGAGGGAATGGTCCAGGTGGCTCTAGAGGCAAGCTTAATTGAATGAAATGTGGATACAAACATTGATTATTTCGGACCAAGTTTGGAAATAATGGTAAGAACCATTTGTTTCTCCTCCTTAGATTTATCAACCCCGCAAACCTTGAGTTGCGACAACAAATCCTTATATTTGGTAAAAAATAATTGGAGATTGTCGAAGATTTTTGGATTCAAAGTGAGAAATTCAACCTCAAGTATATGTTCCCTCATCTCGTCATGTTTTCCAAAAAGTCCTTCCATGGTGGTCCAAACTTCATTGGGGGTTTTATAGGAGGATATGTGAAAGAGGAGCTCATGAGAAATGAGACTGCAAATAGTTCCATACGCTTCATCCATCTAATTCAGATACTTGGATTTTTCTATGGATGATGTAGGTTCAGTCTTTGTGCGCATGGTTAACCTATATAATCCTCTGCTTCGAAGATGCAATTCCATCTTGTGCTTCCATGCAAAGAAATTGTACGGTGTAAGAATTAATTCTTTTGGAAATTGCATTTTCCCGTTGTCTTCAATCTTCGATACCTACAAAAAGAGTCTGGTGTGTCTTTTTCCTAGAAATACGTCGTATCTGATACCATGTAAATGTGGATGAACCTGTACAGATAAGATCTAGCTAGAAAAGGACATACACAGTTTGCAGAAAAATGAGAAAAGACGAAAACGAGAGAGAGAGAGAGAGAATCAAATAATTGTACTAACTGAATGAAAGAATGATACAATACAATAGATATGTGCTGCATAGCTCAACTAATGTGCCATAATTCATGAGCTAATGCGCCATAGTGGTGTTCTAGAGTGATCTGGACACACACCGAAAATTACGGGAGTTAACTGCCAGCTAGTCTAAGTCAACTAGCCTCTCAGTCCTCAGTTAACTGACTGAAAGCATCAATAATGCACCACTCTGGTGATAATCCCAAGGACAATGTGCATTAATAGTGATGATCCCAATGTTTCATGGTGATGAAACCAATGTGGCAACAAGACTCCACTCAACTGATCCAACTGAAGTGTGAACTGAAGAGAATATTCCCCTAGAATGTAGGAAAATGAATATTCTCCCTAAAATGTAGGAGATTGGATAATGACTAATAAACATAGGGAAAACCTTTGGAAAAATAAATCCTAGGTGTGTGTGAAGCATCTCCAACAACATTTCCTTCTAGGGATACATTTTTGTTCCACTTTTCACAGTGTCATGTGTCATATGCCATTTGGCATTTGCCTCTTAGATCCTCTCTTACTCTACATGAGTGGCTCGCATATACATCTAACATTAACAATGTTATATATGTATATAATACTCACAACAATATTTAATATAACTAAGCATGCGCATTAGGCTTGTGATGCAACCAAGTAGTGGTTCTCACCATATGGGTGGTGCTACCACCTAAAAATGTAAAATCATATTTTCATTTTCATAAGGATTATTGACAACAACATTGCACCGCTTTTTTTGGATTTTCTTTGCTATTTCTGGGTTAAGAGGTTGGTAGAAGGCACATTCTTGGAGAGTTCCCTACATCGAATAAGGACACATGGCACTTATATTTATCCTTCAAAANCACTCAACTGATCCAACTGAAGTGTGAACTGAAGAGAATATTCCCCTAGAATGTAGGAAAATGAATATTCTCCCTAAAATGTAGGAGATTGGATAATGACTAATAAACATAGGGAAAACCTTTGGAAAAATAAATCCTAGGTGTGTGTGAAGCATCTCCAACAACATTTCCTTCTAGGGATACATTTTTGTTCCACTTTTCACAGTGTCATGTGTCATATGCCATTTGGCATTTGCCTCTTAGATCCTCTCTTACTCTACATGAGTGGCTCGCATATACATCTAACATTAACAATGTTATATATGTATATAATACTCACAACAATATTTAATATAACTAAGCATGCGCATTAGGCTTGTGATGCAACCAAGTAGTGGTTCTCACCATATGGGTGGTGCTACCACCTAAAAATGTAAAATCATATTTTCATTTTCATAAGGATTATTGACAACAACATTGCACCGCTTTTTTTGGATTTTCTTTGCTATTTCTGGGTTAAGAGGTTGGTAGAAGGCACATTCTTGGAGAGTTCCCTACATCGAATAAGGACACATGGCACTTATATTTATCCTTCAAAAATGAAAGGTACAACATCTTCATTTTAAGTTGTTCAGTCCACCTTGCACATTTATCAACAAGACTTAAAAATATTTTGGGGAATGCTCATTCTTTCAAGGTTTGATTAGTATTTTATGGATAAAGATGTGGTCAAAATGGTTCACGCGGTACACCCTATTAAATGCACATATTCTTAGAGTTCTCCATGTGAAGGGGTCATGCTAGTTATTGAGAATATATATATTTGGATCTAGATCTTTCTAAAAGTATATTTTAATTGAAGGTTGTTAGAATGAAAACTATAAAAGAGAAAGCACCTCTCACTTGCAAATCAAAAGTACAAGTGGATAGAAATCCCCTTGAAGATCACAAAAATTTTCATTTACAGGTAAAGGGAGGAAAGGTTGTTGGTGAATGAATTTTCTTGTCGTTGGACTTTTGATCACATTTATGCTTGGGCTGCCACATTATTTTCTACTGGTATGTCTCTATTGTTTAAGGGTTGTTACACATTTTCTGTGGATTGTTTAGGTGTTAAGAGAAGGGTTATGTGAGAGGATTCCAACCTTCTATATCTATTGATGTAACCAGAATTGGTGATGAAGATAAAGGTTGTTATTAATTCATGTTTTGGTGATTGTTTGTATGTCTCTTTACTTTGGCGTTAACTCATCTTCAATTTTTTGCATTCAATTATGAAACTGGTATGTTAATTAACAAATGTAGGACAATAATAACATTGGACAGTTCAATAGGGGTGACATGAGAAGATATTTACCCACTTTTTATAAATGTGGGGAGTATACCACATAATGTTATTTGAAAACGAGTATTACTAAGTCATGGTGGAGGATTTATTAATTGGTATCTCTATCACATGATCTCTATTCAGATACTCATAGGTTAAGGAGTGTTAAAAATAAATAGATGTACACAGATGGATATCCTAGTAGCATATAGGAGGGTGTAATTATCTATTGGCTAACATGAAGAGCTTCTAGAATATTATGTGATTAAGAAGAACTTAACAGAAGTGATCCAATCATCAAATTTCAATGCACAAGATATGGGACTGTGTGTGAAATGTGACCAGCCTATCCTGAATGATAGTTGCTACCAACCTAAATATTGACCTCTATAAACAATCAAATGACAAATTTAATCTTTATAAGCCAATGCTACAAAGTCTCAAAGAAACTTTCCATAAAATCGAGTGTCCTTTCTAATGATGTCATTTTCTCCAACAATATCCAAAGTTAGGTTACTTGTTGCAGATTGCTTGTAGCTATAGGTCCTTGGTGAGGACCTCACAAGCCATGGTGAGAATGTGAATGCCTAATAAGTAGGGATTTTTGGAGTTATGTTTAATCCCGAAGTTTATCCAATTCAAAAGAAAAAAAAGTGCAACCTCTAAAAGTAAATCGGTGTATTGTTTCTCAATGTGGGTTGTAGTCTCCTCTATGTTTGTGTATATACTATTTTTTTTATTTTTTTTTATTTTTATTTTTTTTTTTTTAATCTGGATTCTAATTAACCCAACCTATGTAGTGTTTGTGGTATGTGTGGTATATAATGCATATGAGCTTCAGTTCCCTACTTTTGAATGCTACGTTTCTATCTTACTAAGGCCTTTAGTGCTTCCAAGAATTCCTATTTCTAGTTTCCATTATACCTGCTATGTTGTTTTGGTAATGCCAATGTTTATTGTTTCATTGTTGATAATGCCAATGTTTAACCCCACCCTAAAACCATTTATGATGCCTCGATTCCTTTTGAAAATTTGCAAACTATCAATAATTGTTAATGTATTATATGAAATTATCTTGTGTTGTTTTCAATCTTGAAAGTTGTTGTTAGTGCGTGTAAAGTTGTTTATCACTATAGCTTTCACACCCTCCAAAAGTTTGTGCAGCTGCAATACTTTCCAAATGTCACACTCTAGAGAATTAGTTTAAATAACTTCCAGGAGATATAATATTTCCACATGCATTTCCTTCAAAATCCATTATATATATATATATATATATATATATATATATATATATATATAGGTTTGATGGTTATAAGGATGTTCTACTTGACCTTCTAGGGATACATTGTCATCCCACTTTTCACAGTGGATCATGTGTCACATGCCATTTGGAATTTACCTCTTAGCTCCTCTCTTACTCTACATGAGTGACTTGCATATACATCTAACATTAACAATGTTATATATATAACAATCCCAACAATATTTAATATAACTAAGCATGCACATTAGGCTTGTGATGCAACCAAGTGGTTATTCTCACCATATGGGTGGTGTTACCACCTGGAATGTAAAATCATGTGAGTACAAGATGGTCGTTTTGTGGCCTAAGTCAGTTGGTAGTTATAATGTAATGGAATGTATTTATTCAATCGACTAGGTTAGTTAAATATTGACACATTCAACCTTAACTAGGGTAAATATTAAGAATACTAAAAGGAATACTAAGAGAGGAATTGGCTCCACTAGTTGGTGTTCTAATGAAGATAGTAGTTCCCCTAGTAAAAACACTATGGTTGACGAGGTTTGTACCCCCTATACCTATCCAACAATATTTGACACCCCTAATTGGGATTGAGGAAGATTCCATAAAAGGTAGATATATCTCTAGGTGGAGAATTGTTCACCTAAATGATAAGAGGATCTTCTAGATCAACCAATAGAGGATTGAAATTTGTTGGAGGAGAGTTGTCAATGTCCTCTACTACTGCAGGGTCAAAATCACCTTAGGGAGGAGGAACATGGACCACTTCATGCCCTTGGATTTGATTGTGCAAATATCTAAAAACAACTTCCTCTAACTTGAAGAAAATAAAAGGATACCTTTCTTAGATGCCCTTCTAACAAAAAATAATGATGGATCTTTATCACAATAGGTCTATCGAAAAATGACTTATACAAATCATTATCTACACACAAACTCCCATGACCACCCAGCTTAGAAATGTGGTGTCATTAATACTTTGGTCACTCGAGCCTTTAAAATGTCAGATAATGAGCACATTGAGCATGAGTTGAAACACTTGGAAAACATATTCAAAATAAATGGGTATAACAAAAAACAATTTGATAGGGCTATTTCAAGAGTTAAGAGAAGACCTAGTACCAAAAACATTGATGAAAATAGGGAGGAAAAACCCATAATCCTTCCTTACATAAAAGGTACAACATATAAGATTGCAAAAATTCTCAAGAAGGGAAACATTAAGGTCTCTCTCCCCCCCCCCCAACATATTCAAGATTCTATTGAATTATGTGAAATATTCCATCGACCCAAGAAAACAAAAAGGTGTATATTCAATCATGTACTCTTGTGGAAAGCAATACATTGGTGAAACCAAGATATCATTTCTAGTAAGATTAAGTGAGCATTGTGTGGACTTGAGGCACAATAGAATTAAAAAATTAGCCATGGTTGAACACACCCATGATATTGGTTACCATATATGTGTTGAAAATGCAAGGATCNACATTGGTGAAACCAAGATATCATTTCTAGTAAGATTAAGTGAGCATTGTGTGGACTTGAGGCACAATAGAATTAAAAAATTAGCCATGGTTGAACACACCCATGATATTGGTTACCATATATGTGTTGAAAATGCAAGGATCATCGCTAGAATGGACCACTATGGAAAAAGGAAGATATGGGAGACCATGGAATTGAGTTAAATGAGAAAAATCTAAGTAGAGACAATGGTTTAAATCTAAGAAATACATGGAAGTATGTCCTTCAAAGGATAAAATAGCAATAATAATAATCCTAGGAAAATATTTGGTCGGCTAAAAAAAAGTATGACATCTTAAGAAGCATATTATTACTATTAATACATTCTAGAAAATAAAATCACTCAAGCTTGAAAACTCTTGATGATGATCCTTTCTTTGGGATTGAAACGTTGAGTAAAAACAAAAAACCAACGCAGACTCTGTATCACAATATCCATCTACTGCATACAATGAAGAATCTGGTCATGTGTAGTTAGTGTTTGAGTTTGTGTCATTATATATATATATGAGGGTGGGGGTGGGGGGCATTAATAGATAAAATACTTGCTTTGGGATTGAAACGTTGAGTAAAAACAAAAAAACCAACGCAAACTCCGTATCACAATATCCATCTACTGCATACAATGAACAATCTAGTCATGTGTAGTTAGTGTTTTTGTTTGTGTCATT
>ML808599.1:15089-37825 GCA_009831015.1 Picea engelmannii | reverse complement strand
CTCTCTCTCTCTCTCTCTCTCTCTCTCTCTCTCTCTCTGTGTATATATATATATATATATATCCCGTGGAGGAGGGCCAATCCTCTATCTTTCTGAATCTCATCACTTCAAGATAAAATTGGGTCTTGGCCAAGGCTCAAATAATTATGTTGAGCTAATGTCATTAAAACTTATTCTACACTTTGCAAATGAAAGAGGTGAAATCAATCCACATTTTTGGGGACTCCATGACAGTTATCAATTGGGCCAAAAAATCTCTGAAATGTCACAACCTACGACTCCTCCATATATTAGAATATGTTTACAGGGAGCGAAACATGGAGGCATATTGGCTATCTAAAGCAGGCCTTCAGATGGGTTTTTGGAAATGGTTGATTTACGAAGTCAAGGATGAATCTCATTATTAGTATTATCACATGCTTTTATTGATGATCCTTCCCACAAGGAAGCTACTCTCTGATACATTTTGGACACTTCTTTTGTTTATAGTTCAACATTGTCCTATTGACAATCATTTTCAGACTTGATGTATTTTTTAAGCAACTTCAGGACACTTTTGACACTTTCGGTGTGCGACATGTCTACAGGGAGAAAAACATGGAGGAAGATTCATTATCTAAAGCAGGCCTTCAATTGGGTTTTGGGCAATGGTTGGTCTCTGAAGTCAAGGATGGAGCTCATTATGAGTATTATCACAGGACTTTTATTGATGATCCTTCCCACAAGGAAGCCACTCTTTGATACATTTTGGATACTTCTTCTATTTATTGTTCAACACCATCCTACTAGGAGTCATTTTCAAACTTTATGTATTTTTGAAACAATTTAATGGCAATTATGTCATGATGATGATTCTCAATTTTCTGCAGGGTATTTTCATTGAAAATACACATGATGTTATTTGTGGGGGACTTTGGTTAGAACTTTTGTCTTCTTGGCACCTGAAGGGTGCCCTTTTTGTGAAACCAATATGCACAACAAAATACATGGTCACATGTATAATCCCACTTGAGAAGGAAAAGAGCATCGACAAAGATATTGGAGGAGATAAACACCTTCCAAAATGCACAAAAATAACAAAAGGATCCGACAATCCCCACCAACATAAATTGTACTCTATAAATAAGATATGGCATCCTTTATGCATTAAGGTAGAAAGGATCCAACCAAAAAAAGATCGACCAACTTCATACTAATCATGCCTTTTTTGGAAAATACAAAGTGGAAGGGTTGGGGGTTGATACTGGAAACAAGGACTTGAATAGAGGTGAATCATTACCTTTAAATATACCAAATCAAAAAGTACCCTCTACATCCAAATCTCAAATCATATCAAAATCCCTAAAGTTGCCTCTGTGAATGTGATAATATCTAAAATTAATTGTGAAAGCTCGTTGAGGAAGTCAACCTTTGGGGAAATGACCCTTAGAGCCAAGAGCCCTACTGGAGCATCATGTCGATAATCAACCTTGATCAAGGAGATTTGGACCGATCCATTTGTCTCCTTTATCTCCTTTACCACGAGAATTGAAACTCAAGCCATGACCAAACTATTCAAAGAGGTCAATCCTTGCATGGTTGAGCTTACATGCACTTCCTAAGTGGGATGATCAACTTGGGATACTTCATTTGGAAAATTCCCTAAATATTTCACTGAAGAACTCCCACCTCGATGACCCTTTCTTCACTTGTATGCCTCATTTTTTAGAGGGCGATCTCGCAAGATTTTCCCAATTCTCTCACAAAATATGCAATGAACTAGAATTTTCTCATAATCAATGGCTTTAACCAATTCAATCTCCCCACACACCAAGGTAGTATGATCCTTGAGTCTTCCATTCGTTCCCATTATAACCAAAATATGTAGAACATTTTCTAGCTTTAGGGTTTTAAGAGTTGTGTATTAGAAGGATTGCAAGGTGTCTCTAATGGCCTAGAGAACCAGAGGGTTCCAAAGATGTATAGGAAGACCTGGAAAGCACATCCATAGGTTTCATAGGTCCATCCAAGATGATAATGAATTGAACTACTTACTTCACTTCATGGTTGCAATACCAACCCAAAGTTCTCATATAGTGATGGGCCCCACTTTTGGACCACCATTTTCTCTATAGAACTTTCAAATAGAATGGAAAATAATCTTATATTCAAGGGAGAGATGTGTATCTTACATTTTTCAAATTTGTATTAATATTTTCCAACTCACAACAATAGATCCTATAGGGTAGGCTTCTTCACCCTAAAATAACTAGTTAGCACTCTCTAGTTAAACTCAACAACACCATTTAATATCCATTCAAAATGAAAGGAAAGTTGTTTGGCACTATCACTTACTTGAATACACCTTTTGCACCCCTTTGGAGGAATTATATCAAAAGTCTTTTGATTGACCACACTTTTGATCTAAGCCCGAACAATCTCATTTTTAGACGACGAACTACCTTAAACCAATACCGAGTCAAAGGAAACACCCAACTTGAATCTACAAACATCACCCATTGAACCTAAACTCTCAATCTAAAATGGTAGATGTTTTTTTCATTCCTCTTCCTCTTCTTCCATCCTCATTGTCTAATCATTTCCAATGAATATGAAGATGTTATATATATACTCAATTACTGCATTTTTAAATTTGCCTTGATGCCAAAATAAAAATAAAAATGTTAAACCCATTTTTGATATGGTAGCGGTGAGTGTGACAATGCTAATTCTAAGTATATTCTTTGTTCATTAAACATTAGAGTAAATCGAAATCACAAATACCTTTCCCATGTAATCAGTTTTCATTATAACACGGAAAAGCATTGAAAAGAGGAACCGAATGTTTAAAGGTAAAAATGATTGAAACGCTCTTTAGCTTTCCAATAACGAAACATTCTTGGGCTCCAAACGCAAGAAATAAATATATACATTCATTGGAAGTTATATATTACATTTCTACTCTTCTTACGAGGGAACATTGAGTCCCTTTATTTCACTCTTATAAAACCAATAAATAAATGAAACCAACTTTCAATGTCATTATTTCCCAATTCTCATCCTATGACATCAAGGCGCATGGTTCCACTTTTGTATCTTTTACATTTCTGCCCATAACCCTTTTGTTTGTCTTATTACCTTTTCCTAAGCCCTCTTACATCTCCGCCCATAACCCTTTTGTTTGTCTTATTACCTTGTCTTAAGCCCTTTTAACCCAAGGAGAGGGAAAAAATATAATTCAGTCAAATGTCAATCATGGGAGAGGGAAATTTTTTTTATAGTGAAATGTCAATCATGAGATATGTTATTGTCTTAATAAAATTACATTGTTTAGTTTGAATTTTTTTGGGGGGATATGTAGGAACGGTGATTTAAAATACTATAGAAGAAAATATAAAGTTGGTGATGTATAGCCATATTTCATGTGTAAAAAAGTTTATTATTTTTAGTAAAATTATGCAATTTTTTCATATTCACTATATTTTTTTTTTCATTTTATTTTGTTTCTTAAAAGAAACTATTAAGGGATTCCTTTGGTCTTTGGTGGTGTTAGAATTCTTGCACGAGTTTCATGAGAAATATGTATCGTTTTCAAGGATAAAGGGGGATTAGTCTTAGTGATGTCAAATTGCAAGATGTTGTGATATCTACTAAGTGGATTTCACTCTACTTATTCGGAGGTGAATCTTGGAAATGTTCACTGTGATTCAAAATTACATCTAGTTAGTTTTTACAGAGTTTAAGGAGGGCATTTGTCACCAGTGATATCATTGTCACTCTATGTGATTGTAGGGTTGTTGGTCTTCTTGTGATGCATAGAATATGGGAGGCTTGGAGAAAAGTTACATTGGCATTGATTGACAATGGATTATTTATAGGAGAGGACTTGATTTAACTTGTTACTTAATTGGACAATGAAAGACCAATTTGTGTACTCTACCACAATCCTCAAGATTGCCCCCTAAGAGGCTAGCAAAGAAAGGGATTTTTAGATGCACTAATTTGTGAGATGAAGAAATGAGAACTTGGAAGAATTCATTATGGATTTGTCAATGGATTTTGCATTATTGCATTCTCATCGGTTTACAACTCAAGAGCTTAAACTCATCTAGTTATACAAGCCTTATAGTTTGCATCAATACCTCAACCCATTTTCTCTTTCCAAGATATATTGAACCATCATTAGAATCTATGTATAAGTGAATCCTCTCCATCAGTTATCAAATTTAAAGGGCTATTTTTCATTTCAAGTTAAATGATGTATTTGTATCAAACCCTTCCATGCTGGAAAGTCGCAGAAATAGTTGTACTTCAATTGACAAGAGTAAATTAGAGACACATTTAAAAACAAATCTAAATAAAATATTGTGCTTCCAATTTTTCACAATGTTAGAGATTAATTAACCACCAAATAGATCATTTGTAATTTCAATAGAAAGTAATAACAAGTATAGTTTGTAATTTAAAATGGAACCTTTTCATGGGTTATATGCATGTTAAAAATATAAATTAAAAATTTATAAAAGAAAACACTAAGTCATGCATTGGTTTTTTGGGGGAATTTCAAAGTGTTAAAAATGACAATTATAAAGCTTCAAACACAATGTCAAAATCATGTTTTTGCGGGCACCCATATAAGATATGATTTATTATGTGTATCCATATGATGCATGCGTATTACATCTTGGAATCATATCTTGAGTGTATCATCATCATACTTAACCATTAGAATCATGTTGGTCTTAGATCTCATTAAGAAAAAAAAGAAATTGTAGTAGACTTTGAGATCTTTGTTTAAGGGTGGTAATTCTATCAAAGCACTATAAGTGCCATGAAGAGAGCCTACTTGCTTTATATGGCTCTAGGAACATGTAAATCTAGCATGATTGCATCCATTTCTTATTATTTAGTCTAAGAAGTTTATGATTTGGAGCTTCCTAAGATCCATACAAACACAAAGCTAAAGGAAATTATTCGTCAAGACCACCAAGTATGTTGTTCTTATTGAGGATATCAATTGTTCATCTTATCAATAAAACCATGCAAAAATGTGTGACAAAGTGGATATTAGAGCATAATCCATAATGCATAGATTTGATGATGACAAAATTATGTTATCTTATCCATATTTTTCTTAAAAATTCCAACCAATCATAAAAAAAATTAGCTCCAAGCATTAAGGCTTCAAAGTATATATCTCATTCATCCTGTGCTTGGGATGTGGTGGAGGGAAAGAGAATTATGAGACATTCTCAAAATATGTGACACTTAAAATATCATCACACTGATCTCAATGTTGCCAGAGAAGAAAGTGAAAGAGTGTGATAGATAAAGATGCATAGAATCAAGAACAGGGAAATGAAAAGAGGAGTGAGGATTTGATGATGCAAAAAATTAAATCAATGAAATCACAATTCTTGGTGTTGTAATCTTAATTTTAGGTTTTATGATGTTAACAAGGTATGTTTTGTGCAAGTTCATATCTCAACTTAATCAAGAACATACAAGTTAGAAAATTTCACAAACTTAATAGAAATTTTTATCCCAAACGAAATCATTATCATAGGTTTGTGTGAAAAAAAAAGAAAAACTATGTATTGTCATTACAATGAGCTTGACCAAACCTATAAAAGATTGGTGGAATGTTGATATTTAAATTCAAATATTAATTATGTGTTTTGTTCCCATTAAGTATCTATTGCAATAATGGGATGCCATGAAATACATACTATGTCACCGGGAAGCCAACTAATGTGCTCAATCAGATACCAACGCTATAACCATGTCATGCCTTATAACAAGTAGACTCAACATTACCAATGCAACAAAAAAACTATGAATCAACATGTTATATACTTTTCAAAAGATGGAATATGTGAACATGGATAAAGAGAGATGACCTCATTTCTTAGGGTTCACTTGATGTCTATTGTTTGCTCTTCAAAATTGTCATTGAACCACACACAAACAATTAATCTTGCTAATAAGTTTTCAATGTCATTGTGAATTACACTCATATCCCATGACTAATTGTTTGGTATTTTGTAGAGCTCGAGGAAAAAATAAAAAAAAAGGAATTGACATTATGGAAAATGTGGGATCTAAACACATTAAGTATGGACATTAAATGCAATGTCTATTCTCATATTGGTAGGGGTTGACAATGCTCATAACACTTGAATTCAAGTGGGGATTCAGAAAGACAAGGTATCCAAGCTTCTTCAGGAAGCTTTCATTAAGTGAATATTAAATGGTGCATATGCCAATATAATGGTAGGATTATGCAGGTTTGAGCTATTTGATAGTTTTAGTGTTGTGGAAGGGTACACCTTATGAGAGAACATATGGGAGCCAACAAGAACATAAATGATTTTAAAAGTTTTAGATGCCAGATGTAAGTAATGGGTGTTGAATCATGAATGTTGCTTATGATTCACATCTGTTCTCATATAATATGGAAGGTACAATGCTCATTCCAAGATTTGGAAATAGAGACATTGATGGGTTGTCGAAAATGTAACTCTTCTTTTAAAATTCTATAAGATTTGTGATCTTTCATAAATGACAAACAATTTCAAAAATTTACAACATTTATTGAATTACCCTTCTAGCATAAGTATGAAAAGGTAGGAATGAGTTCACTTTTAATTATTACTCTTGGTATTTATAAAGTGTGGTCCTGCATAAGGATGAGAGCCTATACAATGTGGTCCTAAAGATAAGAACCTCTGCTTAGCTCATAAAAACATTCTTTGAAAGATTGTCTACTAAAATAAAGTTATTATGAGAGAACATATGGGAGCCAACAAGAACATAGATGATTTTAAAAGTTTTAGATGCCAGATGTAAGTAATGGGTGTTGAATCATGAATGTTGCTTATGATTCACATATGTTCTCATATAATATGGAAGGTACAATGCTCATTCCAAGATTTGGAAATAGAGACATTGATGGGTTGTTGAAAATGTAACTCTTCTTTTAAAATTCTATAAGATTTGTGATCTTTCATGAATGACAAACAATTTCAAAAATTTACAACATTTATTGAATTAACCTTCTAGCATAGGTACGAAAAGGTAGGAATGAGTTCACTTTTAATTATTACTCTTGGTATTTATAAAGTGTGGTCCTACATAAGGATGAGAGCCTATACAATGTGGTCCTAAAGATAAGAACCTCTGCTTAGCTCATAAAAGCATTCTTTGAAAGAGTGTCTACTAAAATAAAGTTATTATGAGAGAACATATGGAAGCCAACAAGAACATAGATGATTTTAAAAGTTTTAGATGCCAGATGTAAGTAATGGGTGTTGAATCATGAATGTTGCTTATGATTCACATATGTTCTCATATAATATGGAAGGTACAATACTCATTCCAAGATTTGGAAGATTTGGAAATAGAGACATTGATGGGTTGTCGAAAATGTAACTCTTCTTTTAAAATTCTATAAGATTTGTGATCTTTCATAAATGACAAACAATTTCAAAAATTTACAACATTTATTGAATTACCCTTCTAGCATAGGTACGAAAAGGTAGGAATGAGTTCACTCTTAATTATTACTCTTGGTATTTATAAAGTGTGGTCCTGCATAAGGATGAGAGCCTATACAATGTGGTCCTAAAGATAAAAACCTCTGCTTAGCTCATAAAAACATTCTTTGAAAGATTGTCTACTAAAATAAAGTTATTATTATATACATTAGTGGTCCTAAAGATAAAAACCTGCTTAGCTCATAAAAACATTCTTTGAAAGATTTTTTACTAAAATAAAGTTATTATTATATACATTATATTAAAGTTTAATGAATAATTTTTTTTTATAGTATACTAATTTTTTTATAATATTTTGGTTGAATTGTTAACTGTATTTGATGATAGAAATACACTATTAAAAATATTTTTACACCGAAATCTATCCCCGATGGAGATAAATATAATGAATGATCTAATTTTACAGCAAACTTTACTTACTCACTAAATGTAGATAATCTATCCTTGATTGAGATAAATATAATGAATGATCTCATTTTATAGCAAACTTTACTTACTAAATGTAGATATCTATATCTAAATCTAGAAAACAAGGAGTCAGAACTCAATCAATTTTCTTAATGATGGACATTGACCTGCCTCTTCCCTTGTTATATTTCACCTTAAAGAGCAGATTGCAATTGCAAACCAAATTGGCCGGCGAAAAGGAAGGAGGGAAACACAAGTTGAATTGGAATCTGACAATGGAAGTGGAGCGTCATGATCCACCCACCTCTGTCAGACGGAGGCCTCAAACCAAGCATTCCGTTCCGTAATCTGTCAGTCGGTGATATTGCCGTTAATATTCACGGCATTCCACGTCTCCGCTTCCGTCCAAAAAGCTACTGGAGGCCCACTGTTTTTCAAATCAATCCCCCCAAAATGAATGGCGCCTTGAAATAGCAAGCAGACGGCGGGCCGTTACTTCGCTCAAGAAAAATACTCTAAACATACCGAAAATAAAATTAAATCGATGCCCTGACGAAAACCAAATGAGCGGGCACGTAGTTGAGGTACAGGCCGTGATTATAAGGGCATTGTCAGTTTGTATTGTATTTCATACTGTTACTATTGTCGTATCGATTGGGCGATGGTCGTATCGATTGGGCGATAGTCAAGGCTCAAGGTTCGATTCCCATCATGGTTCATTCTTTATTGGCTGGCTTTTACATGAAAATCCAAGGGTTTCAATCTTGCTCTGGCCAAAAATTGGTTAGTACTCGTCTGCTTATGTAGAATCTGATATTTGCTTTGAGAATTTGGTATTAGCGAGCATGGCCACCTCGGCCTCGTCCTGTCGTGTCGTTAATGATGTGCTGTTTGCTGTACTTGTTTTAGGTTTAGTATTGTGTCGGTGGATCTCGACCGTTGTGTCTCGTAAATTTTACCGGCATAGTTTTGAAATGTTGTTATTATAGCTTATTAAGCAGAATCTAGACGGTTTAATTTGTGTTGCACTTCACGAGGTATTCTTCAGATTTCTCGGTCTCCTCTCTCGGAATGCGCTCCGCTCGCGACTCGCACTGTGAAAGTCGGGAGGTGAGGTCGTCAGCATTGACGGGGCAGAATATTTTGTTGGTGGACCGACTCTGAGTCTGCACCCAACTTGCACTAGTTTTAGTGTTACTGTCCGTGCCATGGAATTGCGAACTTGAAAACTCGTCCTTTCCGTATCGTCTTTGCGGTTGCATTTCGAACGTTGGCAAAATACAAATCCTGATTGAGAGAAAAAAAAATTCTTCGAGTTAAAAGGTAAGGATCGATTGATTGTGCTGTAAAAGGAATTGTTTCCTTTTTTAGTCGAACTATTTATCAAATGCAGCATGATTACGTGATCTTAATTTCTGGCTGAGAGGCCATTAGTTTCAAATTTTCATGTACATTGACCTATCTTGAGGTGCTTATTGTTTTATTTCCGTTTTGTTGGAATATTTTACAGTCGTAGCTCGAACGGCAAAGGATTTGAAGTCCGTTTTGCTTCCATTCTAGTCGTTGTCAAATTTCAGCAGCCATAGGTTGCTTTACGGTGAATAATATCCAGAAAATCTGCTCAAAATAAACTTTTCCGCTTCATCATTTAGTGCTATACTCCCGTATCCCGATCTTTGAAGGCCATTTCTTTGTGGAACAGACGCGCTCCATGTCATTACTATGCATTTTCGCAGGCCAAGAATCGGCTTCCTTCAAATGCTACCAAATCAAAATCAAAGACTTCCAAAGTTCAATCTCTGACAGTGTTGTTATAAGCAACTTCTCAGCCTTTCATTTGTTTTAGCATTTAATTCGGTTTTAAGATGGGGAGACAATCGTATTGGAGTCGTTCCACGCGGAGCGCCGAAAGAGAATTTCCAGGTTGTATGAGTGGCGTTCTCCATTTGTTCGACTTCAATCAATCTGCCTCAAGCCGTAAACTTCTTCAAGAAACAAGATTTTGTGAAGGTACGCAATCTCGGCCTTTATTTCCACGAATTTAGAGTAGTCTTTGCATTCAATAGAAATCGGGGCAGGGTCAGATACCTTGCAGTACTTACGTTTCCAGTTGCAGGTTTGGAGGCTCCGCGAAATAGTTTGGAAATGCCCAGTGGAATTATGGATTTTGGCAGGAAAAGCGAATCCAATGTGAACGATATTCCGGTATGATATTTGCTTTATTCGTTTATTGAAAGTTGAATGTTCAGTTGTTGTTGATAGATTTTCTCTTGACGAAATTGCTAATATTTCTTTATGATCTATACTTTCAGTTTGGCTTTGAGCTTCCGAAAAAAGAAGTTGCCAAATGGAAGCTAGAAGACGCTCCAAGGAAGTCTGTGAAAGATTCGCCAGTGGAAAATGACCAGAAACGCAGAATGCCAAACGTCGTAGCCCGGCTTATGGGTCTCGAGCTCATGCCAGATGAGCCCGTTTCCAACGATCATTCCAGGCGAAACTCCCTCACGGGCAGGCAATTTCTGAGCATTTTCATCGACAAACAGCACAAACAAGAGCAAAAGGCTGCTTCTAAAGTTCAGTCCGTCAAGGTATCTCAAAATGGGGACAGATCTCAGATCTTTAGGGAACATCCTCAAGAAAAACAGCTGGAAGAGTTCAAGCGCGAGTTCGAAGCTCACGAAATTCAGCAACACAGAGATTATTCTCAGTATCTTCAATCGGAAAAGCACAATAATGTCACCTCTGCCGCCAGACGATATCACGACCAGAAGTTGTCAAGAGAAGAAAACTTTACGCCAGAAAATACCAGACAAAGCAGCCGGGAACAGTCCAGAAAACTTCAGGAGGCACTGGAATTTCTTCATAAAGACAAAGAGAATTTTGAAAGTGTGCTCGAAGATAGGCATTCCTTGCAAAGAAAATTAGCAGAACCAAAGGAAAGAGCCTCCTCACGATGTGCAGAAGCCACAAAGGTACCGAACCGGTCAGTGTTTCGTTGCAGGTCAAAACCTCCTTTAGTCGATGAAGTTGCTCCTTTCCGCGCTTCTCGTAATGACAAAAGAGCGAAAATACTTTCTCCAAACAATAACACAAGAAATTTAAGCAGTTCACTGACGTCTAAAAGAACCCTCCTCAAGCCTCCTTCAGAAACCGCTCGCGTCGCCAAGCCTTCGTATCCTGTAAGTCCTCCTTATCAATGCTCAAAAAACGAGTCCAAACAAAGCATTAACAGCAACAACAAAACGTTGAGGCTCTCAAAGGACGTGATCAATCCCAGAGAAATTGCGACAGAAATCGTCAAGCACGCGAAGGAAAACGCGACGGCTAAAGCTTCAGAGATGATCACTGCAAATCAAGATTCGGGATGTTCTGCTTCATCTTCCACCTCCAGAAGAAGAAATTTACAGAGGGTAGAATCAATGGGCATAGTTGAAGCAGATAGCCCATCAACTCTGAAAAGGCTTTCAAACCACTCGGGGAAATCCAGCCCTAGAATGGTAAATTCCCCTCGGCGTAATGATCACGACCTTTCGAAACATTCAAATTGTTCTCAGAGCAAGCCCAATTCACCTAGGCTTGGAGATTCTTCTCCTCGAGGTAAATCCAAATCAGATGACAGAAGTTCAATGGACAGAGCCAAAGGCGGCCAAGATTTTAGAGTCGATTCTCCAAGGATACTTAGCAGATCCCATTCTCTACCTAATGCTCATAGGTATCTCCATGCCAGAACTTCATCTAGCAGTAGTCATGGCACTAATCAGAAGATGGCTTCTGAGGATTCTTGTGTCTCAAAAGAAAAAAGTGCTTCTGTTACTGTGATCAAGAGGAAGAACAAGAACAGTACCAAAGAGTTTTTACGACAGACCGAAAGCCCAAACTTGGTGCCTTGTGATCTTGAAGTTCGTTCTGAGGTCATCTCGGACTCATCTGCGCGTCCGAGACACTCTCAAACAGAGAAACCCGAACATGCCAATGTGTTCAATTATCATCCCATTTCTTCGCAAAATTGTGGAGAACTTGCTTCAGCACCTCGGCGTGACGGAGACCAAGGCCCACAAATGGGCTACGAGGTAGGATTCTTTATTGATATGGCTTGAAGTCTGTTCTAGCAATCATATGTGATAGGTTACATTATTCCTCCCCGTGAATGTTTTATACTGTACCAGTTTGAGCATTGATGTCAACGAGTAAAGCTCGTTTCCTGTTTTGAAAGCATGAGTTTGATTGTAGTGCAAGATTTTGTGGAACTAATTAAATTTAATAGTTGCCACTTTCATGTCAAGTTTCTTCTCTGCTTTCCTGAAACCCTTCCTTGCAAATATGACATGTGGAATGCATATGCACATTATCTGACAGAGCGCTTGTAAATCCATTTACAGGTATTACCTTCAATGGACAAAACGTTGAACAGACCACCTAAATGGCCACGCGGAGAAGTTGGTTACAGTATTCGGGATGGGAAAAGTGAACATCTTAGCCCTGTTTCAGTATTAGGTGGACTTTTCCAAGAGGAAAGTCTGAGTCCCTTGGACATTAAGGCAACGTCACCTGACCACCATGGTGTGTACACTGTAACTTATAACTGATATTCGTCTTCTATGAATACGGGGGCTCTTTTAGGATCTCACTTTTCATAAATGCTCGGCAAATATACGTTAGCTTGTGATATTAATTTGGATGCTTTCTGCTGCAGAATTGAGAGACAACCTATTCATTATCGAACTGAATAGGGAAAATCTGCCCGAGTCTAAGCTGGAAGAGAAGGTCCCCTATCAACCAAAATTTACCGCACGAGATAAAGTTTCAAATTCAAACCTAAATCGTTGCTATCTGCAGACAGTTGGTTGTGTGGAAAGCTTAAGCGTGGATCATATTATTTGTCCAGATGAAAGCAAATCGGACCTCATCTATGTGAGAGACATTCTCTGTTTTGCTGGTTTCAGAAGCCACAGAATAGTAGCATTTACTGCATGGTATTCTCCTGCTCATCCAATTAATCCAGATATCTATAATCAGCTTGAGAAATATTACAGTAACATGAAACTAACGGCACGCAATCCAACCCGGAAGCTTTCAAGCCAGAGGAGGCTTCTTTTCGAGCTCGTGGATGAAATTTTGTGTAAGAAAGTGAAGCCTTTCTTGAACATTCGTCCTTGGGTAAACCCCAAGAAACTAAATCGCTGTTACAAGTCCACTGGTGAACAGCTTCTAGAAGAGCTATGGTCCGAAATCTGCTGCTTTCCACAAGCTGATTGCAAGATTGTTGAAGATGTTAACGCTTTGGTTAACTGGGATTTGGCTAATATTGAAGAATACCCAATGGCATCACATGAAGATGTTGAGAAAATAGGGTTTGAAGTTGAGCAACAGATTTTCAATAGTCTCATAGAGGAGGCCGTTGTTGATTTTGTTTTTTCCCTGTAAAATATTTATTATTCTTCCTTTTTCTGCTTCTTATTCAGTGCATCTTTGGATCATATGGCAAAAGTTCTGTTTGCCATCTTCGTCCTCGCAGTACTCTCTGCAACAAGTCTAACTAAAAAACGATTATGTAAAATGTTACTGGGAAGAGGAACAATCAAATTTCCCAAGTAATTTGTACATGTGTACATTGGAGCACCTCATTTCAACAATTGAAATTTTTCTATTCAAGAAGCTTGTAATTAAAAGTATGTTTAAGATAAGCTCTCTCTACCTTCGGAAAGAGTTTGTTATAAGTGATTGTTTGAAAGAGTTTGTTATAAGTGATTGTTTGTTTCAACTATTTGAAATTGCATAATAGTGGCAATAATTTTTTCAGTTTGTTTTAGAATATGGGTGATACATTCTCGGTATTTACAACATTTGTGTTTGGTGATTAATTTATTATACATAGCAAAGTAATTAATAGTGTCTAATCCTAGGACATATACAGTTAGACATGAAGTTATTTCAAGTCTAATTATATATATTCCCACATATACAAGATTAATGACGCCGCTGTTAGATGTTATATCAATGCTTGCAGCTTGGTCAAGTCCGAGGGAATTAAGTTACCGTAACATTCTAAAAAGGAATAAAGGATCCTTCCCGCACTTTAGGATGACTTTTCTCACCTGCCAGTTAATTTCAAGGATGGTTTATTGGTTTATCTGTTGGCGTTGACAGTTATAAGTAGTCTCCGTCACCTCAATGTAGTAGCATTCTGTAATCTAAAATTTATGAATTTTGCTTTTTTCCAAATCTCTGCCCAGATTTGACCAGCCAGATTGTTATGTATGCCACAGAAATGGACTTAAATATCTCAATTATGGAGATGTCTCCTTATGCAGTGGTTGAGACCTTGATTTTTTTGGTTGTTTTTAAATTACAATCCTTATCATGACCATGAACTATGTTGACCTTTTGATGAACTATGTTTTTAAATTACAATCCATATGACCATGTTCTCATTAGACAAATATCCCCATCAGGATATGGTCATGTTCATGGATTCGCTGATCGAGAGAAAAACGACTTCCTCGTAAATCGGGATCAGATAATGGAAGACCCACTGCTTTTATTTCGGGGTATTTACAACATTAGTTGGCGAACAATTTTATGACAGGCAAAGACGTGGTTATTTTGCATGTTGTGAAGTTATTAGAGTTCCATAAGTGGCAAATTTATCCTTTGGTGATTTGTCGTTTTGTTTTGATCCTTTACATTTTGGAAAATTAAAAACTACCTTAAATTCTTGTATATACATGCATAAATNACGTGGTTATTTTGCATGTTGTGAAGTTATTAGAGTTCCATAAGTGGCAAATTTATCCTTTGGTGATTTGTCGTTTTGTTTTGATCCTTTACATTTTGGAAAATTAAAAACTACCTTAAATTCTTGTATATACATGCATAAATGCCAAATATAAATTCCTAATTTTTTTGTTAAATGCTAAATTTAAGTATGATATCAAATATATGTTTCTAAATTTAATATGATATTAAATATATATTTCTATTTAGTATATTATTGTTTTGTTTTGATTTTATACTTTTGGAAAATTAAATACTACTCTAAATTGTTGTTTATCCGTGTATAAATACCAAATATAAATTCCTAAATATAAATTAAAGGTTAAATACTACTTTAAATTGTTGTCTATCCCTGTATAAATATCAAATATAAATGCCTAAAGTTTTGGTAAAGGTTAAATTTAAGTATGATATCAAATATAGATTTCTAAATTTAGTATGATATTAAATCTATATTCTTAAATTTATTAAATTTAAGTTGAAATTTTGAGTAAAATAAAGTGGATTTTGTCTACATTAATTTATTCCATAATGAATTAGTCAACTAATTGGATCTATTATTATTATTATTTTTCCACGAGAAAAAATACTCTTTATATTCCAAAAGGATATAAAAATTTACATATACTGAAACATACAACAGGCAGCACTTTTTAGATGAAAAGAAAAAACCCTGAAAACTAAACATGACAGTCAAGACTTTCAGCACCAAATCTTATCAAAGACGCTTCAGATCAAGATTAACATCTCAGGTACATGACTGTCGCTTCCGATCAAAGAGTTTCAGACCCAAGATGACCAAGATAAATCAAAACTTAATCTTATTTGAAGGACCTTCATTGCCATCCTCCCAAACAACAAAAGATATATGGCCCGAGGGAAGAAGCAAAGAGTTTTTTGATAAGATATCTGCCTCGTTGTTTTCTTCTCGAAAGATGTGTTTGAAAGCAAGATTTTTGTACAACAAGACAGCTTCTTTGGTTCTCTCTTTCCATCTTGCAAGAACTGCTACTTGGAAGTCAGTGAGACCATTTAACCAATCAATGATCAGTTTAGAGTCTCCAAGAAGTATCAAGTCTTCAGTGTATCTGCTTGCCAAGACTAGAGAAGCCCAAGCACCAACAAGCTCTGCCTTTGTATTTGATCCGGTGCCACAGTTCAGAGTCCAACGAATACTGGAATGAGAGCTTAAGACAATTTTCCCCCCTGCTCTGCAAAGTGTACCTCCTTTTTGAGAGGCACCATCAAACCAGGCCACTGTTCTATCAGTAGGGATAATCAAGGCAGGTCGACTGGTAGGCGAAGTCTTTATCACCGGTATGTGGCTTGTTGTTTCTGCAAGGATAAGTTTTGTGATACTAGAAGAAGAAGGAGTCTTCTCTTGAAAAAGTTCTTCATTTCTCGCTTTCCAAACACGCCAGCAGAGATGGATAAGGGTCAAAATGTGTGTGTTGTTTTCCTTGAACCAGATACGCATACAGTCTTGAATACTGGAACCCGACCAGGGAAAGGTGATCTTCAGCGCGGATTGGAGGCCTGTCCAGATCGCTCTAACGAAGGGACAAAAAAAGAACACGTGTAGCGTTGATTCGTTGGCCGACTTGCAGAGAATACAACGACTCGGGCCCTCCCAGCCACGAGCTTGTAGTTTATCCCACATTAGCAATTTGTTTTCAATCAGGACCCAAGCAAAAAGTTTAATTTTCAGGGGGTAGTCATCTTTCGAAATTCTAAATCTCCAGTTGTCTTTGATAGGTTTCCAGCAATCTAAAGTTAAAGCAAGATATACATTTTTTACCTTGAGATGTCCCGAGCCATCTCCACCCGTCCAGCTAATAGTATCCGGTTTCTTTTGAAATCTCAGACCCGATTCTTTGATTGTCTTGATGAAGCCATCCCATTCGGATAGAAGCTCAGGCGCAAGTTGAAGATCTGCTCTGCTAATCCAAGAGTCTCCATACGGTCCTTCTGTTGTCTAATAGCAGCAATGGTTCAAAAAGATAATATTCTTTGCATGTAGGTGCGCTAGAAGAGGGGGTGAGAGAATGACTTTTCTCCCCAATCCAAGGAAGCTATCTCTGCCAACTTCTATTAGGCAACCATTGCCCGGAATCCACGAGATCCATTGTAAAAGAACCGGAAGAGAGGAAAGGAGATGTTTCCGGATTCGAGAACCTTTTAAAGGGCTGCCTGAGACAAATCTGATCCAAAGATGAACCGGGAGTTGACGGAGATACTTTGCTTGGATAACTCTGTTCCACAGTCCCGGTTTAGTTAGAATTCTCCACAGAGTATTAGCCATGAGCGCTTTATAAAAAAGGGGGATATTTTTGATGCCCCATCCACCCGACAGCTTTGGTTTTGATAACACCTCCCATTTGCAGAGATGAAAGCCCTTGCTCTTTTTGCTGCCCGACCAAAGGAAGGAGAAGATGAGTTGACGAAGAGAAATCAAAATCGTTGCCGGGATATGTGCTGAGGCCATCCAATAGACCGAGATACTTTCCAGAACAGCCTTTATCAGGACGTATATTCCTCCCATGGAAAGAAATCTGTTATGCCAGTTTAATAATTTGTCTTCAAATTTGTTGATTAACCAGGCCCAGTCTTGTTTTGAATAGCTGGAAGATTTTAAGAAGTGTCCCAAATAGGAAAATCCCTTATATAACTCCAGAGATGAAATTCCAAACAGCTCTTTTAAATCTGTCAGCAATGGGTCTTGGACATCTGTTGCAAGGAAGACCGATTTTTGAAGATTGATATCTAATCCTGTAACATCACAAAAAGCAGTTAGAATAGAATGAATGATGGACCATTCAGCAAGATTTGCATTTGACAAGATCAAAACGTCGTCAACGAATAGGATATGCAGAATATGAGTCATATCGGTGATATTTATCCCTTTCAACAGTCCCTCTGCTTGTTTGTTCTTTAGTAAAATGTTGAGGCCTTCCAAGATGAAAATGAAGAGAAGGGGTGAGAGAGGGCATCCCTGATGGAGCCCTCTCTCACAGTGAAAAAACTTTGAAGCTTCACCATTTATCAGGATGACCATTGTGGCTGATGAGATACAGCCCATAATCCAACTCGTTGTCGTGAAGCCCACACCGCTTTGAATGAGAGAAAGATGCAGAAAATTCCAGTTGATGCTATCGAAAGCCTTTTTAAGGTCCAATTTGAGAAGAATGGCCTTTTGTTTTTTTGTCTTTATCGTATGAATGCATTCTTGAGCCACTCCAATGGCATCAAGGATCTGTCTTCCTTTTAGGAAGCCAAGTTGTTCTTCCGAAATAACCTTAGAGAGAAAAGGACATAGTCTTCTGGCAATAAGTTTTGTGATAATTTTGTAACAAAGATTGCAGAGCGAAATTGGACGGAAGTCATTAAAATGCCTGGGCAGATTAGATTTTGGAATCAGAACAATAAAAGTATTGTTTAGATGGGAATTTACTTTCCCTCTGCTTCTCGAATCTTCAACCACATCCAGCAGATCCTGTCCCATAAGATCGAAAAAATGTATGAACAGTTCGACCGACCAGCCGTCGGGACCAGGACTTTTCTCCTTTTTAAAGCTGTTTAAAACTTCTAGCAATTCCTCCTTTGAGCAGGGAGATTCTAGAGACAAGGCTTCCTCAGGTGTGACTAACTTCGGGAAAAGACCTGCTAATTATGTCCGTGCTGCTAGTGATGGAACTGAAGGAGCCTTGTAAAAATCTTTATAGTGGTTGTAAGCAACGATTTTGAGATCTGCTTGAGAATGATGAGAAATGTCGTTCTCATCCTCTATGTCCCAGAGATACTTTTTTTCTCGCCTAGAGGAGGCTAATCGATGAAAGTATCTGGTGTTTTTGTCACCTCCAGCCAGCCAGAGCACATGACTCTTCAATCTCCATCTCTCTTCGTCTTCCCGAAGGTGCAAATTTCGTGCTTCTTCCAGCCGGTGAATTTTATAGTCGATATCCCCTCGACTATGATGCTGTAGTTTTTGAAAATGGTAAAATTCCAGCTCCTGTTCAATTCGGGTGAGATCTGCCAGTTCTGTTTTCTTTTTTTCCCTTAACCAACGAATCGATTGATTTTTTAAAGAGGTGAGCTTTCTGATCAGGCACACTTGGGCGTCTTCGGGAAACGGGCGCTGATGTTCCAACCAAACCTCCTTAACCAACGAAATGAAAGAAGTCTCCCTTAGCCACCGATGATTAAATTTAAATAGCTTGTCGGTTCCATATCGACCCTCTCCCAACTGTAGACAGATCGGAACATGGTCTGACAGGAAGGGAAGAAAAGCCCAAGCTCGGCTACAATAGGAGGGCAGGAGTAGTTCCTCCGCAATCAGAATTCGGTCAAGTCTTTTTGCTATACTTTCAGCTCCATGTCGTCCATTCCTCTAGGTGGGCAACAACTCGGCAGGCTTCATGTCACCCCATTTTTCCTTAGGACTGGTAATTAGATTGAGATCACCAGCCAGAATGAGATTCTTGGCTGCCAGTAAGCCCAGGTCATAGAGTCTTTTCCAGAAAGCTTTTCGGTATGTACAGAGACCGTAGACATTGAACAAGTTGATGGATCTGTTGAGTTCGAAGCAAAAACTGGAAAGTAAGATACCCCCAGGGCTAAGCATAGGTGCAAGATCAAATAAGTTTGGGTCCCATGAGGCCAGTAGGCCCCCCGAATTTCCCACCGAGCTTGTTGCGCAGGAGATCTAGCTCGGCCTGAACTGATGCAGAAAATCCCTGGCCACCGCTGCTTCCACTAAGGTTTCTTGTAAGAAGATGATAGATGGTTGGATCTTCTCAAGAAGTCTTCGCATAGAGGCTTGTTTCATGGGTCCTCCAACCCCTCTCACAGTAAAGGATAGCAGGATCATGATTTCCCTCTGGAAAGGGCTTTTAAATCTCTAAGCGCCCCGTTAGTTGGAACAGAGGTGGAAATGGCCAAAGATGACGAACCTGTCAGAGTCTTCTTTCGTGCACTGCGAGTTTTCAGAGGCGAGAGTTCCAGCCCGGTACCTTTTGACCAAGTAGGATATGTATTAGGTGTAGGAATTCTTAATGAAGAAGAAGGTTGATCAGAAGGAAGAGGGGAAGGTTTCACAATGGTTTTCCCATTATAGGATTGTAAGGGTAACGAGTCAAAAGGAAGAGAGGATGTTGGATTAAAATCTTGGAGCAAGTTATCTAGTTGAGTACCAGATTGTGATGGCTCTGAATATCCAGCAGGGGATATGGAGTCTTGTGAAATGTCTGTCCCCGAAAAGGGAAACTTCCCCGAAACTCTATTAGTTGATGGTTGGTTAGTGAGAAGAGAGCTCGTAATGACTTTTGGAGATAGCTCAGGGGAAGATGGTCTTCCAGCAGGTGGCTTTGAAGAGAAGTCAGACAAATCCGTGAGGGGAGACTTAGGGTCAGGAGGCGTTATAAGGTCATCATGCTCGATGAGATAGAGCCTATCCCGGGCTGAGAGGGAATCGTAAAGAGAAGGACAACAGATTTGTAACTTGTCCAAAAAGTTGTCTCCCGTAGAAGTATCAGATCCATTCTGTACTGGAGTCTCTGTTGCTGGCTGCTCTGGTGAGGAGATGTATCCATTGAATAACCGGTCCTCCGCTGGATCTAAGTCAACTTCAGGCTGAGGGAAATTTGAACAATCCTTTCGTAGGTGACCTGTTCTGCGGCAAATAGAACAACGAAACGGGATACCAAGGTAGTCCAATCGATGTAAGACGATTTGGTTGCGCCAGTCTATCTCCAGCACTTCAGGAAGTCTGGCCTGTATATCTATTTCCACATAGATCCTTGCCATTCTTTTGTCTGAAGCCTCAAGTAAGTTTTTATCTGCCCTTAGAAAACGTCCTAAGGAGGCTCCAATGGATTCAAGAGCCCGGTGATTCCAGAGTTGCAGGGGGAGACCTGGAAGGAGAACCCAAAGGTGTCTGTGGCTAAAGAACTCCGTGGATGGGTTAAAACCTAGTCTCCAGCATTTTAGCATGAGACTTCCCCCATCAAAAGGCCAGAATCTTTCCAAAATCAGCCCTGAATCTTCTGGAGACTTGAAAATAAAACCTAACCAACCATTTAGAAGCAGAAGTTGTTTTGGCTGGTAACCTAGGAGTGGTTTCCAGAAGTATGCCATCCAATCCTCCAGCTTCTGAGAACACTTTTCTTTGTATGCCAGACACCCAACTAGAGCACATAAAGCTAGATTAACAGCTTCAGAAAGACCAACATCCATTCCAAGAACCAGTTTGGGATGTTTGCGTTTTGGTTTCCAGACCTTTTGGGGTTTCTTGCGGAGACCAGAAACTTTTTGAGATAGTGAAGCGTCCGGGATCCTTGTACCTGGAAAAGAGGTTTCCCTGCCAGATCTGGAGACTAACTATGTAAATCCTTCATTACTGTTTATCAGGTTATCTGTAGAGATAGATTTGGATTCTTCTGAGAAAGGAAAGGAAGAAACGACAGTCCCAGGAGCATCTAATAGGTGAGACAGACTAGTAGAGCAGGTAGAGTTCTTGGGTCTGTTGTTTACAGGCAGATTCTGGTCAGAGGGGATTTTGGAACGAAAATGACTAGTACATAGATTATCTATCGAATCAATAAAGTCCTGGCGGTCCCATGGGTCACCCTGACCTTCTGCAGAGGGAACAAGATCGAATGGCTCCATTGGGCGACTAAAAAGGAGGCAAGAACAGGTTATGACAAGCAGGAAAGGTCCAAAGAGTTTGTCAGGTGTAGGGGCCCATCCAAAAAGTCGAGACAAGTGGGAGGCATTTGGGAATATAAAAGGAACAGAGTGGCAAAGGAAAACAGTCTAGGAACTCAAAAATAGATCAACAAAAAGATAGTAAAAAGGAGTCTTGGTGACAGCAGTACAGAGCTATATACCAATGCTCAAAAGACGTAAAACAAGGAAAAGATACCTTCTGTCAATGGGTAAGGACAGCGACCAGAAGAATGTAAAACCTTGTAGAACACATCGAAATACCTCCAGCTAGACACCAGGGAAAAGGTAGGAAGGTCCGCCTAATACTTATAAAAGGAGAGAAAAAAAAAACGACCTCTCTACCCAGCTAGTGGTCCCTCAGGCCGAGATCCCAAAGTCTTTTGTCTATCTTGGACTCCAACAGTACCAGAACCGATTCAAAATCTCCTTCGCCCGCCATCGCCCGCTCATTCGCCCATTCGCCTAACTTGCTACTAGAAATTTTGTCACATGCAAAAGCACACAGATCGTGGAAGTCACGTGCTATATTGAAGCCGAGCGGAAGCACACGGTTCTTGGAAGTCACGTGCTTGGTTTTTTCCACTGGGGCTTCAACGGAAAGTAGGAGATCCTATCTGTAAACAGTGAGGCCGAGATCCGCTAGAAATTCCCTCAACTCTGGTTGCTCTGGTTCAAAATCGCCTTCGCCCGCCATTCTCCAATGATCTATTATTATTATTATTATTTTGGAGTTTGGAAGGTGGTAAAATTTATCAAACTAAAATTTGACTAAAAGTAGAACTAGTTTTCTTTCTTTTCCTCCAAATATATTTACAAGTTGAAATCAAAATTGTAAGGTCTCTGTTCCCACGGAGCCTTATAAAACACAAGCTAAAATAAAGAATGAAGAATTTATATCATGTACAATTTAATCATCAACTTATAATCATTTATTATTCAGCATAAATTAAATTTATCAATAGCATGAAAATAAATTTAATAACAATCACATAACACAACAAATTCATGAAAATACATGCCTATGTCTGATGCTATTTCTCCAATCTTCGTATGCCCTTGCTGCTGCTCTGCCCAAACTCTGCCCAAAACCGAATCTTTCCTCCTTGCTAGCTATGAACAGAGCCTATCTGGCTCCCTAGCTCCAGGATTCCATGAGGATTCCTGCCCCTCGAGCCCAAAACTCCCAGCAACCTGGTGCACCCCTGTAACAGTCCACCCAAACTCCAAAACAGAAAAATATCCCAAACAAAAAATACAATCCTTTCTCTCAAAATGCTCCCTTCCCCCAAAATTCCA
>ML808598.1:256075-273132 GCA_009831015.1 Picea engelmannii | reverse complement strand
GTAATGAGCCAATATCAGGGCTTAACACGTTCTTCCGCTTTCCTTAACCTCAATGAGATGATGTTTTGAATTGAATCTATTAGCACACAAGGTAACCAGTTCTCTGAAATTGAATGCGTCATGTACACATCCGACTTTCACTATCCTTGATGTACAGACTTTGTTTTTGAGTTTGTCCTCCTGAGATAGCTTAAAATACCACTTATACGCTATAGACCATCGAAAATCCCTAGTTTTATGAGCCAATGAATTCACTATGTCTCCACATAATGGTTCTCTCTTCTTCTTGTTCACCATCTTTTTCCACTTTCAATGCACTTGGGTAAGTGTGAGGATTACATGTACAACTTTGATTTGTTGTTTGATAGGTACCCCTTAATCGAAAATTATGGGTACCTCATTATTAACAACAACGGTTCTCATCATGTGGGGGCTATGCAATGTATATGTTGAGATTACCTCGGGAAAACAAATCGTACCATACGTGGAAGCGTGGAAAGGTGATTATGTGGCATGTAGGTGCAGGGATCAAGAGTATGACGTGGAATGCGGGTTGTGGGAAGAAGGATGATGTGGGGGGAGAGGGGGGTTGGGGCGGGAGACATCCTTCTGCATGAGCTACCCAGGGACTTAGAGAAAAATCTAAGTATGGAGTGAAAAAATGCGAGTATGCGGGTTGCGAGAAATTGGGCTTCTCGATATTCGTGAATGCAAGTTGCGAGCTTTATGAATATTCCACTCACTGCATTCGCATAATAGATTTAGGTGTGATGCAGCATGCAAGATGCATGGAATTTCATAAAAATATTACCATCGCACATCTGAACTTTGGATTAAGAAAAGGAGACCCACAAGGAAAAAACATACATAAATAAAAGAAGGTAAAAATTATCAACAAAACTATGAGCAAAAAATTAAAATTAACGCTAACCAAAAATCCATAATTAACATGAACTATGAACCATGAAAACTATGATTTAACATTTTTTATTTCATGTAATCAACCTTGATTCAGGAGAGGGCGGGAAGTAGTTTTTTTTTAAACCTGCAACTAGGTTTAGCGTCAATGGTGGATGTTGTGGTGGTGGAGGGGGCCATGTAGTTGGAAGCGTATGGAATATGGTGTAGAACTCCAGATGTGGCAGGGTGAGATGGATGATTCTACTTTGGAGGTTTACAATGCCTTCGATGTAATTACTGTGGGCGGTGTTCTTAACTGGCATGTCTCGTCCGTCAGTGCATTTTTACTTAACAATTCTCCCAATTTGTGCGCCATTAAAGAGGTCGGAGGATAAGTCTTTTCTAAGAAGCGGGGATTACCTCGTGGTGTTTAGGTGGCAGGTTTCCTGGTGTAGTTAGAAGCTTCCATGATGGAAGCAGTGGTCAACACACTTATAGGTGCGAATGACGAGGAGGTTTGGCAGAAGGCGGGTTTATTCACCTCGACTAAAGTGCACTCCACTACCATTGTTCCTTTACACTCGATGTTATCACTTCCGTATTCCCCATATGCTCCTTCCTTGACAAATCAGAGTGTGAGTGTTGCTAAACTTATGCATGTTTCTATGAACGCTCCAGGTGCCTGGACTCCTAGACTAAGTGTGGAGGTTTTACAAGTTGGTAGGAAGGTAAAATCTGGGAAAACCCGGGTAAGTTGTGAGCAGTCTTTCCCAGCTATTAAACCTCCGTCTAGAAGGAAACATCGTACGAAGCTATGGCTTCCAAACCGCACTAAACGTAAGATGGTTTTGGGGAGTGATTTAGGTTTAGAGGAGGTGGTAAGCCTGTCACTAAATGGTTTGGTGGGTTGACTGTCATATCGTTCCTAGTGCACTACGTCCATCTCTGACTGGGTTCGGTTGTACTGGTATCCTTCGCTGAGATATGAACCATAGGTTCTTTACTTACACAGGGGTTGGTTTGGGTTCAGGTTTAATTATGCATAAAACACCTCACTTATTATGGAAAAGAATTGGACATTTGACGAGGGTATCCTAATGCTAAAACGCTGGAGGATTAGCTTCGATCCTGTGCGAGACTAATTTCATTTTAGGCATCTCTGGGTCCTGTTACCGGGTTTACCTTTAAATATTTGGAATGGGAAATCCTTGGCTATGATTGGCAACGCCCTTGGTCATTTAATAAAAGTGGATGACCATGCTTTGAGCGCACCCGAAAGACAGATGGGTAAGATTTTGGTCGAAGTTGATATACATTTAGGTTTACTGGAGTCCTTAGAAATCCAATGGCATGACCATACCTTCTGTCAGAAAATGGATTATCTGGGTTTACCATTTCAGTGCAATTTTTGTCGTAGAACCGACCACCTGAGAAATGATTGTCAGGATTTTTTGGAGGACGAGGAGTCCAAAGACTCATTGCTAAGGAAGGAGACCAGATTTTATTCACATGGTGTGGATTTCAATGAACAAGAAGCAGCCACTGTAGTTCTTAAGGAGGCTTTTCGTCAGGTTCTTAGGACACCATCATAGGTAAGCTAAAAGTTCTCTGTCCTTCCCTCTATTTTTCACTTTCGACCTGGGAAAGGGATAATCTTGATTCTACTTTTTCTATGGCCGTGGGATCTTTGGACGCTCCCCATTTTAATAAGAAGTTGGTTAGGGAAGGTCTATCCATTTCAGAGAATGTTCCTCGGTTCTATGTGAGGGGGAGGACTATTCTTTGTGCGGAGACAATGATCCTATCTCCTGGGGGGTTAGGGATACCTCTGAAGTCACTGATAATATTTCTCCTACTACTGGGGGTTTACGAACATTGGAGGCTCGGGATCCCTTAGGGGATGGGTTATCATCCAGTGGGACGAAGAGGGACTGTTATATTCTGTTGGGCTATAGGGAACCAAAACTAGGAGAGAGTTCCTTGGTGATGTTCTCGAGACCTTGGTCCCTACATCCAGAGAGGTTGTTACCCCTCTCCCTATCCCAACCTTCCAGGGGAGGAATGTTATTCAAAGAATGGGATCACTCGGATTTTCAGGGCAGTTTGAAAAGTCTGGTGTGGGTCCAGATTATGGTTTCTCTTGGTCAAAGGGCTTGGACAATGAGACCTCTCCCATAAAAACTAGGAGTGCGCGTAAAAAAACCATTTTACTCCCTCCTTTTACTGACTCTCTTCCTTCCAGTGTAACTGACAATGAGGCGCTTAGAGGCATGAAATCCCTTGCCAGGGACAAGCCATGATTTTTGTCTCCTTAAATCTTAAAGGGGTGGGGGGAACCCTGAAATTGGCCTCCATGCGCAGACTCCTGCTTAAGACAAAACCTGATGTAATTTTCTTACAAGAAACTCTAGTTGATGAAAACAAAGCTAGGTCCTTTATGTTACAGTTTTTTCCAAGTTGGTTATCTTGTGTTGTTAGTTCAATTGGAAATTTTGGCGGTTTATTGGTGACTTGGGATCCTAATAAACTAGTTCTGGATCCCTTCCTTTGTTGTGGTGAAATTTTACTCACTCGTATTTGTTTGGAGAATAACAAGAATATTAGTTTGCTTAATGTTTATGGTCCTTGCAATGAGAGAAAATCATTTTGGGAACAAGTGGCCTTTAGAGGATTGTTGGCTCATAAAATCTTGATTTTTGCAGGGGATCTAAACTTAACAACTAGTGTTGTCGGGGTCTAGGGAGCTTCAACGCACTTGGACACGCTAGCTGGCTTCTTTAAAGATCTATTATAGGGAAATCATTTGGTAGATATATTACCGGATGTATTGGCTCCTACATGGAGGAATGGTAGAGTGGGGGTCAACAACATTTCTAAAAGGCTGGACTGTTCATATGACTAAGAGGACCTTTTAAGTGAAGCCGGTAGATACAGATCCTGGGTGGAATTTTCTTATTTCTCAGACCATGCTCCTATAATTGTTCATTTTGATTTTCTTCAGTACCCTATGGCCTACCCTTTTAAGCTTAACTCGTCCTGGTTGGTGGAGGAAGAGTTCTCTTCTATAGTGAATGGAGTCTAGAATGATCAAGGTTTTATGGTGGAAACTGGTCTACAACAAAGATTTGTGTGGAAACTGAAAGTGTTAAAACTTCAGATTAAAGCCTGGGTAAATCTATAGAGAAAGACCAAACTCTTAAGACTTGAATCCATGGAGGAGGAGTTGCATGACTCCTATTTGTCAAATTTGAGGGAGATGAGGGACCATTTATCAGACAGACACATAAAAAGATTGGAGGAAGAGCATAATATTCTGCTTCTCCATGATGAAGAACTTTGGAGACATAGGAGTAGAGCTATTTGGTTGAAAAGCGGTGACCAAAATACAAGGTTTTTTCATAGCTTTGCTAGTGCTAGAAAGAATAACAAGCACATTTGGGAAGTTATGGACGAGGATGGGCAGAGTCACAGGGGACAAGAGGCACTCAAAAAAGAAGCTACCAGACATTTTAAAGGCTTGTTTGAACTTGGCGAACAACCTTCCATAGTTGATCAAGTTTATACAACCAATCTTTTCCCTCATTTTGTCAATGAGGAGGACACTATTAAACTTGATAGACCATGCACAAAATTGGAAATTAGTGAAGTAATGAAGCTCTTTGCAAAATATAAAAGCCCGAGATCTGATGGCTAGACCATTGAGTTCTTCTCTCTTTTTTTTGACTTGGTAGGAGATGATCTATTAGAAGTAGTGGAGGACTCCAGGATGAGAGCTAAGGTGATAGGCTCTCTAAATTCAACCTTTTTGGCTTTAATTCCTAAAGAAAATAAACCTCTAACCTTTAGTGACTACAAACCCATAGCTCTCTATAACTTATGCTATAAGCTGACAGCAAAGGTGATTGCAAATAGATTAAAACCTATTCTCTCGAGGTCTCTGTCATGTGAACAATTTGGTTTCTTAAAAGGCAGATAGATATTGGATTCCATTGGGACAGCACAAGAATGTTTGCACAGTATAAAAATGAAAAAATTGAAGGCTTTAATTCTAAAGCTGGATTTAAAGAAAGCTTATGACTGTGTCAACTGAGATTTTTTAAGATTGATACTTATTCAAACAGGTTTCAGTCTCTCTTCTACAAACTAGATTATGGGTTGTGTAGTCAGTTCCTCTTTTGTTGTTCTTATAAATGGAGAGACCTCCCCTTTTTTCTAAAGTGATAGAGGGCTAAGGCAAGGCTGCCTGTTATCGCTTTTGCTGTTCATTTTAGTTATGGAAAGTCTCAGTCTCTTGTTGAAGAAAGGTCAGACTGAGGGAAATCTGACGGGGGTGAAGGTCTCTAGGATTGTAAAAATCCTCCACCTCTTCTTTGTTGACGATGTTCTTATTATGACTAAGGTCTCCTTACAGGAATGGAAGGAGATAAGCACTCTCTTAAATGTTTTTTGCAGTGCCTCGGGTCTAAAAGTTAACATGAGTGAGTCTACTTTCTATCACTCGGGACTCTAAGGGGAGATGTTGGAAAAGTTTAAAGAAGGTTATTCTTATAATTTTGCTGACCTGGATGAAGGTTTCAGATATCTGGGATATTATTTAAAAGCTGAGAAATACAATTTTGATGATTGGAGATGGCTTCTAGCAAAGTTCGAAAACTGGATTGGACATTGGTGTAACGGGTGGTTATCTCTAGGTGGTCATTACATCCTTGTCAAAGTTGTGTTGAAAACCCAACCAGTTTACTAGATGGCTCTAACGACGGTCCCAACTTCTGTGCTCAATAAGATTAGACAATTGATATTTGATTTCCTTTGGTCAGGTGGTAGTACAAAACAACATCTCCACCTATGCAGCTGGGAGGTGTTAGCTAGACCAAAGATTCTTAGTGGTTGGGGTATAAGGAATATTCACCTTTTTAACCAAGCTTTGGATGCAAACTCTCTGTGGCGTGTACTGATGAGGGATGTAATTTGGCACAGGGTGATCAAGGATAAATATCTTCCTTGCTTTAACGGTTTCTACTTGGTTCAAATCGGCAACAAATAGTCTGTCCTCAGCTTCACAGACTTGGAAAAATCTTCTAAAATCCCTCCTCTTATCACTCACTGGTTAAGTTGGATTCCAAGTAATGGACAATCCGTATTAATTGGGAAAGACCAGATTTTGGGCTTGGGAAACTCTTCACTGCTCACACAAGAATTTATGTCGGCCCTAAAGCATAAAAATATCAAATATCTATACCAATCTAGAACTCTGAATAGGTCGGGGTTTATAACTGCACAGTGGAAAGATAGTACTGAATTATAACTTGTGGGTGATCTGGCACTAGAATGGGATTACTTTTGTAGGGTGTTAATTAGATCAGGGGTTCAGATTTAGTCAAAAGAAGATGTTATAATTTGGACTGGTGGAGACAACTCGGGTTTACTATTAATAAAAAATGTTTATAATTCTTTGGCAAAAACACTTTGGCAGCATCCGATTGGAGGTTGGAGGAGGCTTTTGTGGACCTGGGATATTACCTTAAAAATTAGACTGTACACTTGGCTAGCTGTGGAAAATAAAATCTTAACTTGGGATAATCTACCAAAAAAAGGGTGGGAAGGACCAAGTCTTTGCCGTTTATGTTCCAGGGACTCAGAGACAATCTTGCATCTGTTGATCAATTGTAATTTTACTCAACAAGTTTGGCAGAAGATCAAAAGTGGACTAAATTCAAAAACTACTTGGGAAGGTAATAATTTAATTACTTGCTTTGACAGTTGGGTTAAAAAGGAGGGGAATTTTAGTACCCTCCCCTCCTTGGTTTGTTGGTTTATATGGTTGGAAAGAAATGAGAAAATATTTGAAAATGGTACCCCATCAATCCAGTAGGTTGTCTTTCAGTCTCTGGTGAAATTGGATAGTCTTTCAGGTACTCGAAAAGTGAGCTGTCACATAATTTTTAATATTCCTTGTCCTGCTCTGCCTACAATTGGCTGGTTTGATGGTGCTGGTCAAGAAAATGGTTTACTGAATGGGGTAGGGGGAGTAATAAAATCATTAGATAATATTATTTTCAAATGGACCCTCAACTGTGGCCCAGGTACAAATACAAGCGCTGAACCACTTGGTGTCTGGGCGACCCTACTCCTGGCTACTCGACTGGATTTTGAAATTTTGCAAGTCTTTGGAGATTCAAAAATAGTGATTGACTGGCTGAACTGTAGGGGAAACTTACATGTCATCTCTTTAGTGGGATGGAAGGACAAAATTAAGGAATTAACAACTTCTTTCAGAACACTCAGGTTTGCTTACATTTACAAGGAACATAATCGAGAAGCTGATGCTTTATCCAAAAAGGCTCTTCAGACCCTAGAAGGGAAGATCATATACACCAAATGGATTGAAGGACATGAGGGTCCTTCTTTTTATCTGCATCTCTTTTAGCTACTGCTAAATCATTGTGATTTTTGGAGTCTGTCTGTGTTTTGTCTTAACATATGAAGATGTCTCTTACTGTTTCCTATCAATGTCTATTATGTCAAAGAAGAAAGTATCATGTATTATAGGTTCTGTTGTTTATGTTTTTGTGAGGAAGTTGTTTTTGTATTACCACTAAACATGTGGGAACTCTATATAATTTTATGTTCAAAGCTTTAAGCTTTGAAAACTCTATTATATCTAATATAATGAGAAATTTTCTGCTGAAAAAAAATCAACCTTGATTCCTTGTGTATAATAATGTCAAATGTAATGATATACACTTCGATAACAAAGTCCACGTCAAAAGAAAAATGGGACCCGCTTGGAATGACAATTTAAAAGTTCGTTCTACTTTTTAAGACGTGAAGCCAGTTGATCGGCCTTTTCTTTTTGTTGGTATAGAATCCCGTGACCGATAATAAATGAATTTACAATCCATTTTTTTATAATAAGAACTCGTGACTCACAACACGCTCTACATGAATTTACAATCCATTTCTTTATAATAATAAAGCACAATATTCAATTCTCACAGAATTATAATTTATAAGGCAACTGTGAACTTTTTAAATTATTCTATTTCCTAAACACTCTAAATCATATATATTCTCTGATATTTTATTAATTAATGTAAACGTCATAAACTTTTTAAATTATTCTATTTCTTAAACACTTTAAATCATATATATTTTACTAATTAATGTAAACGTCATAAACTTTTTACTTGTCATTTTTAAAAATGGGGTAGGATGTGTGTATTCAACTTCTACCCTATTTTTATGTGGAGCATTTTGATTTTGAATTTTTTTATATTATGTAATGAATGAGGAGAGAGATTGGTGAAGAAAGGAGAGTAACAGCTAAAAGAATAATCAAACTTCATTTCCACGTGGCATTATTTTTGTTAGACGTGGCCTATGAAAAATTGCCTAAATGCTATGGCTTTCCTCCCGGTCCAAGCAAACATTAAATGGTGAGCATGGTATCCATGTCCCAACCTTTAAGGCTCTCAACCCGCCAACCGTTTCTCATTGAATGCTGACATCAAAGTCGACCTACCAACGTCCTGGAATGCCATATAAACACTGTATACTACCACCACAACAGCCCGTGCTCTCTCTGTGTGTATATATTTGGGTGTCCCAATATAATTGGCCATCCATAGCCAGTTTCTGACACTTGGGGAGGATTTTGCAAATCAATTAACAGCAGGATTGGACCCGCCGACCTCGTACTCAGCGGTCTGGTTTTTGTTTTTTTAGCAGAGGTCGAAGGGGTCGGGAAGCAGCGCCGAGAGCAGGGCGTACTTGCGATGGAAACGAAAGAGGAAAGGAAACTGTCGACGCTTCCGCTGAGCGTCGAAGGCAACAAAGACGACGCCGGATTCCTCCGTCGTCGCAGGAAGCGACGGATTCTCTGTTGTTGCGGGAGCACCGTTGCTCTTCTGCTTCTTATAGTCATCGTGTGCGTGATTCTGGGCGTCACCGTGTTGAAGCAACGGGACCCGAGGATAACCGTGAACTCCGTGTCCCTCGATCACTTTGAGTTCAAATTCGACACCACGCTGTTCAAGCTCGACCTCAACGTTAGCCTCGATCTGGATCTGTCCATCAAAAATCCCAACAAGGCCAGCTTCAAATTCGGAAGCAGTACCACGCAGTTGTATTATCGCGGGACAAACGTCGGGGAAGCAGAGCTTCCGGCGGACGAAATAGGCAGCGACAGCACCCTCAGAATGAACACCACCGTTACGATTCTCGCTGACCGGCTGCTAACGAACTCCAATGCGATCAATGACGCGATGGATGGGAGTTTTCCGTTGAGTTCTTCGACGAGGATATCAGGGCGAGTGAATGTCCTCAACATTTACAAGCACCACGCGGTTTCTTTCTCTTACTGCAATTTTACCATTGCTGTGCCAGAGGGTTCTCTCAGAAGCCAAGAATGTACACATACTATCAAGCTCTAATAGGTTTTTTGCAGTAATTTGTTTCTTTCAATGTAAAAATTCTATAATCTATGTATTCCCAAATCTTCTCACTTATTTTGCAATATAACCAAACATTTACTTAGAAATTGGGCATTATGATGTCCAATCCGATTTTCTTCTGTCAATCCTTGAAACGAGCTTTATTAGAATTTGCTTTTCCCTTTCAGTATCCTCCGTTCACTATCGGACTTTCTTACAGTTTTGTCATCGATGTCGAGCTAGGATTTCTGTTCTCAAGTTTCCCAATTTTAAATTCTATGCAACATCTATTGCGATATTTCTCGACAGTGTGTGGTTGCTATGGGCTATCTTGTAAGTGATGCAAATATCATTAGAATTTGAGTATTGTGCTCTTCATCTCCCAATATTGATGGCGGGTGTGTTCTCTTAGACCATACTTTTTCATTTTTTTTGTTTACAATGTTGTTGGTAAGTTTTGCCCCTTTTTGAATGGCGGCAGGACTAGGGTGTTGGTGCCTGTCCAATTTTCAACATGGTATCATAGCTAGCTGTTGAGGTTGATTGGCGGTGACTGGTAGGCTTGAACCAAAGCCCCTTTTTCAATGGAACAGGTCCGGGGTTTGATTCCCAGCCTGTTTTTTTTCAGCGTGGTATCATATACAGCTGTTGAAGTTGATTGGCAATGGCTAGGAGGCCTGAACCAAAGTGTGGCGTGAGAGAGGGTGTTGGAGATAGAAATTCACACCTTGATACTGAAACCTGTAAGGGTGTTGTAGATAACAATCCACACCTTGATGCTGAAGCCAGTCAGGCTGGTCATCATGACAGGGGGGAGGACATATAGCTCTGTGAGAGAAACCCTTTACATGGGCAGGTTCCGGGTTCAATTTTCTAATATATTTTGGAAAAGATCAGAAGAATGCCCTGTTTTGTTGCACAGATTAGAGTTTCAGAGGCAGTCTTTGATTTGCTTAAATTGATCCCCCTTTCTGGGGATCGTTAGAATCTTTGGTTTTATGTTGCGGTTTTGCAAGGTCAAGGAGCATAGCAAGAGCTGCCTGAACATGGTCATGTATGTTATAAGTTGAAGACAGAGTAATCTGCATTTAAGAAAGACTATTCCCGTGAAATTTATCCTGATTTTGAAGCCCTTTAAACGGCATTTTAGGAAGCACTGCCCAAATATTGGGTGGGATTTCTACTGGGTTCTTAAAAGTTCCCTGAGGAAGCATTGCTCAAATTGGGGGGGATTTCTATGGAGTTCTTAAAAGTTCACCTAGGTAGCATTTCTCAGCTTTTATCAGATGGCGGTGTTAGATTTTTCTGAAAAACACCATGCGGGACAAACTTATCCATGTAGACCACTATATTCATTTTTCTGAAAAACACCATGCAGCACAAAACTTATCCATGTAGACCTCTATATTCATTAATCCCACTTCTCTTCCTGAATGCTACAGCGTTAAAATTGCAGTAGTGCCATATTTTCCCAGAAGCTCTTCAATTTCAATGAAGATGATCTATGACATATTTGATATCTGCATATCTTCACAGCAGTGATGGCAGTAAAATTTGGAAGGGTTATGTTTATTTCCAGAGAAAATTTTAGGGGATGAAAAGGCCATGTTTTAACTTTTCACTTTTGGTTTGAGCTGTTTCTTCGAGCACAATCTGTATTTTAAACATTGATATATTTGACCTAATTGACGATATCTTGACGTTTTCTACAGTCCAAGAGCAGATATAAAATCTTCCAGAGAGCTTAGATAGCTAGCAGCTTGAGGAATTTGAAAAAAATGAAATTTTCAATCACGGTATAATATGATTAAATGGGCATGGCGAAGGCTAAAGCAGTATACTTCATAAAAGCGCTGGTTTTCACTGTCTGGTAGTATCTTAAACTGAAATAATTTTTGTAGAAAATTTCAAAGATAGATAATATTCCTTCAAGATTCTCTAAAGACTCTTTTAACAATTTGCTCGAAACTGTGTGTTTTAGTAGAATTTTGTGATGGAGAGGGAAGTAGATCAATCCTGAATTTGGTATTTCAAAGACATAATATTCCTTCAAGATCCTCAAAACGCACTTTTAAGAGATTGTCCAAAAGGGTAATTTTCAGTGAAACATAGTTATAAGCTCAATCTTGACAGCTTTCTTTATTAGAATTGTGTGTTTTAGAAGAATTTTGTGTTGAAGTAGATCAATCCTGAATTTGATATTTCAAAGATGGATAATATGCCTTCAAGATCCTGAAAAGGCACTTTTCAGAGATTGCCCAGAACTGTAATTTTCAGTGAAACATAGTTAAGCTCAACCTTGACAGCTTTCTATACTAGAATTGTGTGTTTTAGTAGAATTTTGTGCTGAAGTGAAGTAGGTCAGTTCTAAATTTGTAAGTTGTTTTAATTCAACTGTGTGAGGAGTATTCCTAATGGGATGAATTTATGATTATTGATTTAGGAGAATAGTTAGATCTTTAGGTTCTATGTGCAATTTATTATCAACATAATATTATTGATAATAGTTCTCTGCTGTAACTGACATTGGAAAGAGGGTCATTTCAGTTAACTCCTTTGACTCAATGAAGAGTGCAGGATGCGTTCTGTTCCTTTTGTGTTTATCTGAAAACATGTGCTTAGAATTTGTTACTACTTTTCCAGATCAATCTGAAATATTATAGATAATAATTCTCTCCTGCAACCGACACATTGGAAAGAGGGTCATTTCAGTTAACTCCATTGACTGAATGGAGATTGCAGGATGTAAACTTAATAGTGATTGTTGATGATAGGATCATGAAACGGGCATGGCAAAGCCTGAAGTAGTATACGTCTGATAGTATCTTAAACTTAAAGAAATTTAACAGAATATTTCAAAGTAAGATAATATTCCTCCAAGATGCCCAAAAGGCACTTTTAAGAGATTGCCAAAAACTGTAATTTTCAGTGAAACTTTGTTCAGCTCAACCTTGACAGCTTTCTTTTATTAGAATTGAGTGTTTAGTAGAAATTTGTGCTGAAGGGAAGTAGATCAATCCCGAACTGAATTTGTTTAAATTCAACTGTCAACTGTATGAGGAGGAATATAATTGGATGAATTTATGAATATTGATTTACTAATAACTGTGAATGGTCCAAAATTTTGGATACAAGCATATGCTACGAGCATATTCTGTCTGACTCTTTGAATGCAAGTAGTTCTTTTTGACCGTTATATTTTGATTCTGAGCATCTAAATGCCATTAAGAAGGTAATATATATTATATTCATTTGGAACCTTATCAAGTTAAAGAAATTAATTAAATATTCTGCCGAAGAATGTATAGAAGTGATTCAGAGGGCAGAAAAATACAGGCAGGTTGATTTGTCTTTGGGACAATAAAAATTTATTATCCGGAAATGCAACAGAAATAAATCTTCTTTGGTCTGAGGATAGAAGATATCAGATTATTCTTCCCAATCACTTCTGTGTGTGTAGTATACTCTATTCACATAAATATAGGTAATAGTACATAAATTATAATATAATATATTGATTAGTATATAGGTTACTTGATACCTATATACAGGTTTCTTGATACCCATGAAAATATTTTTAATTCAAAAAATAATTAAAATTTCATGATGATTGTGATATTAAAGGAGTATTATTTGGTCTGAGGAGAGAAGATATCAGGTTATTCTTCCCATTCACTTTGTGTATCTAGTATACTCTATTTACAGAAATATAGGTAATAGTACATAAATTATAATATAATATATTGATTGTTATATAGGTTTTTTGAATTTTCTTTTCTTTTTTGGATTATTATATAGGTTACTTATACCTTTATACAGTTTTCTCGATACTCATGATGATTAACATATTAGAAGATTATCATGTTATGATGTGACATTTGAGGGAAAATAACCATTTTTTTCAGACCAGTAAGCATTTATATTATGACCATTTTCCTAGCAACCCGTCCAAATATTCTGAAATATTAATTATGTTTGGAATTTGACAACTTCCCTGGCAACCACTCAAAACATTATTAAAATATTATGAAATTTGTACTCAAAATAATTATCAAATATGAAATATATTTCAAATTTGATTATTTTCATAGTTAATATTATGAAATATAAAATTAATATTAAAATATAAATTAAACCTATGGAATATAAAGTCAATATTATGAATAAAATATGTTTGAAAATTTATAATTATGTTTATGAAATATGAATTATGTTTTTCATATTCATATTTAGAATTTGACCATTTTTCTTATGACCACTCGAAGTATTATTAAAATATTATAAATATGAAATATTATGGAATATGTTTCAAATAAATATGAAATATTATGAAATATTTTTGAAATTTGAGTAGTTTTTTATTTCAATATTATGAAATATTGAGTCAATATTATAAAATATAAATTAAACTTATGGAATATACATAATACTAAGAATGGAATATATTTGAAATTTGACCATTTTTAAATTCAGAAGAGGTAGATAAGTTAATATTAAGAATGAAATATATTTGAAATTTGATTATTTTTAAATTCAAAAGGAATAGATAAGTTAATATTAAGAATGAAATATATTTGAAATTTAATCATTTTTAAATTTAGAAAATATAGGATATGTAGTTAAATCTCTAAATTCAATAGGATTGGATATGTAGTTAAATTTCTAGATATCTTGTATACCAATTTGATGATCAATTTAATGTGGCTTTACACTAATCTGATGATCAATTTAATATGATGGTGATTTTAAAAATAAATCAATTTTAGTTAAATAGCTTTGTCGTTTTTGTTTTAAGTTATCTTTTAAAAGGCGTTTATGCTTTTTATATGAATCCTATCTATTTAGTTAAGAGAGGAACCGCATAGCCCAGATGAAAATTAAGTAGATATCAAGTTACAAGATACGTAAGATTCAAGACTTCAGTAGAAAATCTTGAAGTGTGAAGATTTTTAAATATGCAATGATATCCATCAATCATGTCTTATCCTAAGATTAATATGAGAATGTGGTGTTTTCCTGATATAAGCTTTTTGTCATATTTTTGTCACATGGTTGACATAAATGATCAACATATTATGATCACTACTTTTTATTCTTATCATGAGGTATGTGATGATAAATCTTCATCCATTAATGATAGGAACAAACCCTAAAATGTAGGGATGAAATGAATGATATGAAATATTTGTCTCAAAGTGATAATAAAATTATTGTTAATGTAGCAATATATTTGGTGATAATAATGAAGTCTAAGAGAAATCAATGCTCCTAGGAAATCCAAGTATACATTAACTTGTTTTGTGAGTTTCTTTTAGAATTTATTTTCACATATCTTGATCCCTAGGGCCAAGACTAGAGATAGAAATTGAATGGGGAAAGATTGTCAAATTCTAAGGAAAAAAAATGCAAAAGAGATATAACTCCCAAATATCATATTTTTAACTAAAATATTGTCTGATTTCAATCAATATGGAATATTTTAAGCTAAAACATTGCTCAATTTGAATCCATAAAATTTGAGATGATGATATCAATTTATAAATAAATTGGATTGGATTTAAGATGATGATGTCAATTTATAAATTGATAAAGGTTTCGATCCGACTCAATCCAATGCAATGGAGTCATCTGTTTCATCACGAGGTTCTCTATCTTTCACCCTCTCCACTAGCATATGGCTCTTGACTGTTGCATTTCCCCACACCCTATTGGATTGCATTTAAAGATCAATTTGCTACTGAATCTACCAATTGTGTAGTCGAAGGATCTAAAATGAGATATGCTCCTACCCATATCTTTACTATTTGTTGCAATAATGTGAGTGGTGAATTAACAACAACTAGTTTAATTTATAATTTATAAGGTAAAAATTTGAAAAATTTGGAAATCTTGAATATTTTGGAAATCTTGAATTTAAGTGTCACCTAACTATGATTTTTAGATTTAATGATAATTTTTAATCACTTATTCAATAAAAAATAATAAAATATACTTCAAAAATATTTAGATAAATTGTTTAATCTTTGAAATACTAAAAACTATTTATAAATTTTCACATTATTAATGATCATTAATAAGTTGTCCCTGAGGTGTAGGACAGTCGTGGCTCAGGTCGAGTGCGATTGCCGTGAGTCACGATTTCTTAACCACAAAAACTAACAAACAAAAATAACTTTTCTCATTATAGGAAGGGGGAGCATTATTAGAGAATTTATATTATAAATTCTATATTGAGAATCAAATATACGCGGTTCATTAGCCAAAGAAAGAGATATATGAAGGTTGGTTTAAGGTGCATGAACCACAATCCTTTTTGTTAGCTAATTCGGGCTCATTCAACTACCGATGGGGGAAAGCTATGGTGGTAGAATAAAGACTGGGAGCATTAGATATCATTCTGGGAGATCGAGAAAACAGCATTGATTGCTCCTGCCTGGCATCTCACTCCTCAACTGTTACGATCTCCCGCTTTATCTGTCGATCCGTTGCTTTGGCTTTCGTAGCTCTTGTCGTTCCAACAAGTCTGGATCTACATACCCTGTTTTCCCTCTTACGATGCTTTTGAAAAGCCCAAGTTATTCTATTAAAAGGCGACAGGCCCAAAGATGACGATGAAAGGGACGAAAAGAGTATAGAAATGAAGATATTTAATCTTCATTTTCTTTTATTTATTATTTTTAGATTATTTTACATTTAACAAGTATTCACATTATTTAGTTTTTATTTCATTTAATCATTAACAAAAATGAACAATGAATGAATGTTTTTATATTATTTAGTTGAGTTTTATTTTTCTATTATATAATATACTTAGTAAATGTTAATAACTATTATGATTGAATGATGATTAAAAAAAATGATCTAAAAAATTTCTTAAAATAAATGCAAGAAAAATGAACCTTTATTAATCAAAATCAAAATTGAATAATGATTTAAAAGAAAATATCAAAGATATTTAAAAAAAATTAGAGTTTGAATATGTTGTGTAGAGAAAAATTCAACTTTTACCATGTTATGTGTGTGCACATTGCAATTTTAATTTCCACATTCATTAAGAATCACAATTTTGAAGTGCTAAGAAGGCACTTATAACTTGTTGATCAATTTCAATTGTGGATTTCACATGTGGTCATAAACATAGTTTGATATAAAAATTGATGGGGATAAACAAATTTGCAAACCTTTACAATGGTAAATCCTATAATAATAATATAGGGTTTTAAGATTTATATAATAAGGTTGGTTATCAGCAGTGTTCGAAAAAACCATAGTCATCATTTTTGTAGTGTTAACGTTTCAGATCACATATCAAATCCATCATCAGAATAATATTCGCTTTGTATTAGCTTAGTCTTGTACACTAATGTATTGTAAGATATGAACGTAAACGATATGTAACACTCAATATGGAAAGTAAAGCTGAGATATGTTTTATTATTATTGTAAAAAATTATTAATGAATTATTTGACGTAGATTTGTAATCTATATATATATTTTTGTTGTTTTATGATTATTTGAATATTTTTTTTTGTTGTTTTATAATTATTTAAATATTTACATTGTTATAATTTATTCATTATGGTTGTCAATGAAATCCATTGACATAGTTATTGTTACGTTATGGTTGTGTTAATTCTATTAGGTATATGCTTGTAACAACAAAGCCACTTATACACATATAAAAGGACAAAATAAAAGAATAAAGAGGATAAGTAACTTATTCT
>ML808598.1:244642-256020 GCA_009831015.1 Picea engelmannii | reverse complement strand
AAGGAACTTATTTTTTTAAAAGAATAAACACATTTATATATAATGTAATATAATGTATAATGGACATTTTCTTTTTAAATATATATATATATATATATATATTTTACAATGCATAGGGACAATTATCCATCTTCTATTTTATCTATAACTATTTTGTATAAAATAATAATAATAAAATATATTTAAAAATTTAAAAAATTTAAAACTTAAATGGAAATACGGCACATCTTTTAAAAATATATCTAAATTGTATCAAAATGGTTGTAATTGTATCAAAATGGATGTAATTGATAGGTACAACTATTTAACTTCTATTTGATCTATAACCATATAACCATTTTGTAATATAAAATAATAATGAGGAAAAAATATTTAAAAAATCCAAAAGTTAAAATTAAATGAAGGTAAAGAATATCCCTTTTTAATATAGTTATTTATTTAATTAGAATTCTCTATATTAGATCACATTATGTAATTGTTTGTACTTTGTTTTGAAAAGTGGTGCTATTGATAGCTCCATTTTTGTAAGGTACTAGATTTATTATAATAGAATAAAACATAAATACTGTAGAGAATAACAAAGGAATAACACAATATATGAAACAACAACACTAAAATAATATATTTATTGATAGGAAACAATGTTCACTTGCCTCTTCGAGGGGGAAACCTCCAACAAAGCAGTGCTCTATTACAAATTTCTTAAGACAAAAACTTTTCATGCACTCGACTCCGATTTATACTAAAACCATCTACTGAAAGAACAATCTAGAGGAAGATCTTTCTAGAAGAGAAAGTTTCTATTAGGTCTTCTTACATTTGACTTATTCTTCCTTATTACTTGGCCTTATTAATATCAACCTTTATTACATGGAAAATATATTATTCTACCTATGTGAGGGGTTAGGGAGATTAGGTCCCTAACATGCCCTCCCCCTTAAAAAAAAACTTGTCCTCAAGGCTTGAGATGGGGAAATTGTTACAGAATGGTGGCCAACTCCCAGGTGGCATCTTATGGTTGTGTGTCCTTCCAATGAACTAGAAATTCCTTGATAGTGCACTGGAGGAGACGATGCTCACGCTGGTCTAGGACTGCTTGTGGTTGTAGCCAAATGGAACCTTTTTCATCCAAATCAGGTAGACTGGTCTGAGTATGGCACTTAGTGCCGATAACTTTCTTTAAGAATGGAACATGAAAAACAAGGTGGAGATTAGAGTGACTGGGAAACTCTAACTGGTAGGCCACAAACCCCACTCTCTTGAGAATACGGTATGGACAATACAATTTGGGGGCGAGTTTTTGACAGTGTTGGGCTTTGAGTGAAGTCCTCTTATAAGGTTGCAAACGAAGAAAAACCTAGTCCCCTTCAATAAATTCACGTTCAGAACGACCCTGATTTGGTTGCTGTTTCATGCAATTCCGAGCCATGACCAAATTTTCTTTGAGAGTATGGAGGATGGCCATGCAAATTATAAGTGTTTGTTCCACTTGTTGAACCTTGGAGACGCTTGGTGTGTATGATACAACTTAAGGTGCTGTTTGTCCATAAAATTCTTCAAAGGGAGTCATGCGAGTGGCGGTGTGGTAAGAAGCGTTTTACCACCATTCAACAAGGGGTAACCATTGAACCCACTGATTATGTCTGTCATATACAAAACACCTCAAATAGGTTTCCAAGCACATGTTGACTGATTCAGTTTGGCCATTAGTCTGAGGATGATATGTTGTGCTGAGGTGTAATTGGGTTCCCTGGAGTTGGAATAATTCTTGCTAGAAAGTGCTGGTGAAAGTGGGATCACAGTCAGACACAATAGAATGAGGCATGCCATGGAGTTTGAATATATTATCCATAAATATTTGATCTATGGTGGAGGTAGTGAATGGGTGTTGAAGCGCACAAAAATGAGCATATTTCGAAAGACGATCCACTACTACCATGATGACTGACTTATTGCCTGATTTAGGTAAGACAACAATGAAGTCCACAAAAATATTTGTCCAAATAGTAGGTGGGATCGAAAACGATTGGAGTGTGCCTGGGGCTTTGACTGCCTCTCCCTTATTGCGTTGACATGTATCACATTCATACATAAAGGTGAAAATGTCCTATTTCATACTGTCCCCAAAAAAATAATGTTTGACCCATTCATATGTTTTGGTAAAAACAGAATGCCCAACTGTAGGTGAAGAATGAAACTCAGAGAGAACGATGGATTTAAGGTTCGATTGTTTGCTTATCTTGATGCACAGGGGCAGACCCAAGGTTAAATATTCAAATACCAACAAAACTCTTAGACATCGGCCCTTTCGGCATCACCTATAGAGCAAGTGAAGTCTCATCCAAGGAATCTAGAGGGAATGCAAAAACCTAGGTGCTGCATTAATGAGGGAAAGTGAGGCCTTTTTCATGTATTTGCTACCAATTACTCATGTGCGTAGTTCCATTATTTACTTCATTATTAAACACAGTCTAAGTGCGACATTACAACATCATATGGGAGCCATACATTCAACATATATCATAAAACATTATACATTGCAAATACAACACATCACAAGAAACATATTTACATGGTTCACTCAAATTGGGCTACGTCCACAACAACTGGCTTCTTATATTATTCATTCATAGTTTTCTTACAACTGTGCACACACTACAAAATATGCAACATTAACATCACCCAAACCTACCTAGTCGTTCTGCTGCAATGCGATTTTACTCCTTAGTCATACCTTAGAATTCTTCCCTCGCTCGACTCCCTTACCCAAAAATCACTAAGAACTTCTAATGTGTTGAACCCCCAAACCCAAAAAACCCTTTACATATGTATACATAAAAATATGGCTAAACTCGTTACAAAAGTGGACAAAATGTCCCCCAAAACCCAACGATTTATAACCGTTTTTCGCCTTTTGAGCACTGCTCCGTCGCGCGTCCTTCTGTTGCGCTCTTCGAGTCCTTCGAGTCTGCTCTCGTCACATGCTCTGGTCCATCCTCTAACTACCTTTTGTTCTTTGAATTCTTTTGGTGCAAATCCCCACAACTTATTCAAAATGCCTCTCCAACAACTTAAATACAGACGACCTTTATAATGAAGCTCGTCTTGCTGCCACAAGTACCCTGGAGTAGCTTGTGGATCCTGATGTAGTGTTTTTCCCAATATTGAAAGTTTGGGGTCTTCCAACCATTCCTGGCGAACCGCCTAAAGCCAATATGTGACAATGAATGAGAGGGAAAAAATAAACTGTCTTCTTCATATTTCCTAGAAAGGGAATCAACCACCACATTTTCTTTTCCTTTTTTGTAGATGATCTCATAATCATAGCCAAACAACTTGGTTACTCATTTTTTTTTTGCTTTGGGGAAGAAATTATTTGTTCCAGAAAATACTTGAGGCTTTGATGATCAATTTTGATTTGGAAGCATTGCCCCAAGAGATAAGGATGCCAAATATCCACAACATGAAGAATAACCAACAATTCCTTTTCATAGGTGGATTGACCCAAATGGCGCTCAGACAATTGTTTGTTGGTGAAAGCCAAAGGTCTACAATCTTGCATGAGAACAACCCCAATGCCTTTCCCAGAGGAATCACATTCTAGTACAAAGGTTTTGTTGAAGTCAAGGAGAGCCAAAATTGGAGTAGTGCACATAGCCGCTTTCAAAACTTGGAAGGCATGGTCGGCTGCTGGAGTCCAAATGAAAGCATTCTTTTTAAGGAGCGTTGTGAGAAGAGCTGCAATTTTTCCATAATTCTTAACGAACTTGCAATAATAGTCAGTCAAACCCAAGAATCCACATAGAATTTAATAGTTTTCGAGTGCGACCAATTCTACATAGATTCAATTTTCTTTGGATCTACTCAGTCACCATCCTTGCTGGAATTATGTCCCAGGTACTCAACTTCAGAGGCTCCAAAGGCACATTTAGACAACTTAAGAAAAAGTTTGTTCTGAGACAATAACTGGAGGACTTGATCCACATGTGCGATATGTGCTTGCCAAGTTTTGCTATATATGAGAATATCATCAAGGAAAACCAAGACAAAATGGTGGAGAAAAGGACAAAATACACGATTCATGAGATTTTGAAAAGTGGAGGGAGCATGACAGAGGCCGAATGGCATAACAACTCGTAGTGACTTGCATGATTTATGAATGCAGTGTTGGGAATGCCTTCTTCTTTCATATGAATCTGGTGGTAGTGTTGGGACAGGGGCAAACCCAGGGTTCAACGCTACAACAACACACCAACAAAACCCTAACTACCAGTCCTTTCGACAACACCTACGAAGAAGATGAAGTCTCACCCAAGGTAGAGGAAGGGGTGGTTGCAGGAATCAGGTGTCTGCAATTTTTGCTGGGATATAGATCTGTGATCCTAACACTTAACAGAGCACTCAACAATTAACATTCATCAACATTCAGTCTCAGTTGCATCGCAGTAAACCCTAGTTACAGAGCATCACAATATTCAACCAGATCTAGCATCTAACAACACTTAACACGACGAAAAATATCAGATCTAGCAGATTCAAGCACTAAGAACATGTATGTCATTCAGATCTAACATCCATCCATAATATTAAGCACTAAGCATCGATAGATCATTCATATATATTAAAGCACTAAGCACATTAACATATAAACACATCAACACATTGCACAAAATAGAGCAACAGATTATGTACGTGGTTCACCCCCACCCTGGGGCTACGTCCACCATCTCTTTGTCTTCTTTATTATCTTCTTCAATCGGTTACATGCATAGAGCCTAAAAACCCTACTCTGCAGAGGACAGGGGATCTGTGCAGCTCCCTAGATCCTCCTTCTCCAAATATATCTAATCACACAATGTTCCACAATCTCCTACAATGACTTGCACTTAGCTCTGCAAGTCTCACATAGTATGCACCAAAGCACTTACAACTTTTGATCACACATATCCAACTCTAGCACTTAGCCAACTTGCAACTACCTCTTCTTATATTGCCTAGCCTTCTATTTATACATTACAAAATAGGCCTAAGCATGGGTAAACCCATGGACCGACATTCCCATACCCATTACATAATCTCAAATCCCAAAAAGGGACCTAAAAGGGGCCGAGATCCCATGATCTTTGCTTCATCTTGCGCTCCACCTTCGACAGCCTGTCAAAGTCCCAAAACCAGGTCAAACATGACCAAGAATCTTCAAAACTTGGTCAAGGGCCAACAAGCTCATGACACTCACCTGTGAGTCGTCCTGAGTCACTCTGATCGGACTAGTTCTGCTTCGAAATCCTTGATATTGGCTCGATATGCTTTAACTTATTGTTGTGCCATGACCTCTTGTTCAACGAACTCTTGTATGACTGCTTTTATGACAGGTCTTTCTAGGCGTTGTTCAGCTGCAGTGACGACTTTCTCCAATTCCTCTCCTCGACCTTTGATCTCGATGAACAGTTGGTAAGCCTTATCCTGTATAGGTTGGAGCCTCTGAGTCACTTTCATGACTTTGATCTGGATAGTGTGGACCTGCTTCTGGGCAGTGTGCTACTCCTAGGATCGCTTCATTCTTTCCACAACTGATAGGGGCTTTAGCTGCTCTTGTATAGTTTTTGTTTGATACTTTTCCTCTTGGAGCTGTGACTCCAGTGCCTTCAATTCTGGATTATCAGTTAGTTGCTCGTAGGTTTGGGCACTGCGATCGGTGAGTTGCTTACATTCCATGGCAAGGGCCTTTATTCTCTCAATTGTGCTTCAAGTAGTTTCTTCTCTTTGATCCCTCACATCTTGTGGGGTGTTGGGCACTGTGCGGAGCTCTAAGTCTATGATTCGTTTATGTAGTTGCAGGATAGCTTCTGTGAGCTGCTCTACTTTATGCGTGACTCGGTCTTCTGCTTGTGGCTCTAAGCCTTTCACATAGTAGATTTCTCTATTGACCGCTTCTTTCATTTCGAGTTGCTTTGTGAGCAACTGTTCTTTTTCTTGTTGCATCTGGGCTTTCTCTTCTTCAAACTTTTCCTGGAGATTAACCTTCTCCTGTTCTACAGCTCTGCATTGTTCTACGAGTACTCCTTGCACTTGCTTCAAGGCCTGGGTGGCTTGTTCTGTTTCATCTTGAGTGCAATGAAGGCGAGCTTCGACTGCAATAAGCTAGTCGGTGGAGTTGGGCTGGATCATCTCCCAACTCTGATTCTCCTGATGGAAAGGGCACAGTGGAGGCTGCGCGACTGGACTAAAGGTCCTTCTGTACCCCTTGGAGTTCGATCTCAATTCTATCATACATTTCCTCCTTCTTAGCTTCCTGTTTCTTCATGATTTCCAGCGAAGCGTCGTTGAGAGCTGCGATGATGAAGTCAAAATCATCGATAGTAAAAACAATCTTCATCTTGGTCATGGTGGCTTTCGATTTCTTTTGAGAAGAAGGTTTCAGGGGATAAAACTTCGTCTTATTTAGGGGATCGACCTCATCTCTGGGTGGTGTTACTTCGCCTGGCTTCTGTTAAGTTCCTTTTCCATTTAGTTCTTCTACTTCGTCATCACCCCCTCGGTCAGGTGATACTAAAGTAGTCTTTCCCGAGGCACTGCTTAAATCTTGGACCTCTTCAGTCTTCTTTGTTTTGATGGGTCTGGGTGTACCTGTTCTTTATGCATGGTCTTTGTGCTATCAGGGTCAGACATCTCTGCAGGGTCTGCAGGAATAATGAGGTCCATGGACCAGTCCTTGGTGATCTCCTCAAGGTCTTCTTCTGTGAGCTCATAGTACAACTGAAGATTCTCCTTATGTTCATCAGATTGCGTTGTTATGTAGATGAAGTTTCGATCTGCACAGAACTTCATCAGGGGTCAGAACCTCTGTAGGTTGTTCAGGGTCATGCATGGTTCAGCTTCAATGGCTCTCTTAAGATGAAGGTAATATGTATGAAAAACAATGTTTGACTGCCACTACTTGTTCGTATCACTCGAGTAACAAAGTGTAGCGAACTTCACGGCAAGCGGCTCGAACGGTTCAATATCCGAGAAGGTTTCACCTTCCAACATCTCCCAGGTAACAAAGGCGATGAGGATCAGGAGCCAGCTAAAGTGAAACTCATAGCCCTGATCATGTGCTTCGCGACAGTCTAGTTCCAACTGATTAACTAGGTACTTAGCCCAGTTCATCTGTAGGCCTTCCACGCACTTCCCTACGAGGTCAACAACAAAGCCTATGAATTGTGTAGGTCTGTTATTCCTTACTAAATTTTCGGCTATTAGCTGACAGGCTAGGCGCACTTTGTCATTCTGGATGGAGGCTACCTTGTAGCCTTGCGTTCCCTTTTCAACATCGCCATATGTATCCTTGATCTTATGTGCTAGCATGCGATCTGTGGCTTTTCCTGGATAGAACTCATGTGGGTCGGGTCCTTGCATACTTAATCCCGTGATCCTATGGATCAATGTCAGATCGACTGTAATCTGGCGGTCTAGACATAAGTAACTGCCATGGTAAAATGAAAGTAATAGTTTGACACAGACGTTCACTTCCTGATGCCTTCCGAAGTGTGGGATCTTCCTTACATTTAGCAGGGTGGACTACACGAGGTTCATCGTCCACGACTGGAGGATTATCTTTGAGTTCTTCCCCTTCGTCCTGGTCAGGTATTTGTACGGGGCGAGCATACTGTAGTTCTTTCAATCTCCGAGGTTGAAGTCATTAAACTTCAACGCTGTGATCTTTTCCTGCTGCGCTCGAACCGCGTGTATCCCCTTCGGGAGGTACACAATAATCATGGAGTACTCAAAATCTCTTGGCACACTATCTCGACTCACAGCGTCGACTAGAGGCGAGATGTAATTATGCAATATGGATGGGATCAACTTCGCATTTGCTAGGTCATCTCTGTATTTGGTTCTCTTTTCTGCTGATGGTCGGGATGATCCGGCTCCGTGAGCAGTCGATGGAGAGGCTTGCAGTCCTCTCGTCGATGATTCTTGAATACTTGCATACATTTCTCTTTCAGACATTTCTCTTTTAGTCATTAGGTCAATCTTAACTTCCTCGACAATTTTCTCAGCAGCGCTAAGCTCGTCCGACATGCACGCTTGTGGTTGAATATATCGGGTTCAAAGAGTAACTTCTCAATGCAATGGGATGAATGGTAATAGTGCGATGATCACTGTGTGAAATCAACTAGTTTGCGGGCTCAGATTCATGGTTAGCAAAAGTGTTCTCATTGTGTGGCGTGACAGGATAAATAGATAACTTGACAATGAATCTCTTACAACGGGTGAGAAGCCTTCATTAACTCGGTGCTGTCCATTATGGAGCGGTCCCAACGGTCTGGTGGTGAACTTTCTAATCATAAATTCCTTTCTACCCGTTCGGGTCATCGGTCTAACGATTATACTATCTCTAACGACTATATTGCATCTCCATAGCAAAGGGCCATGTGACGCAGTTCTGATATCCCGACGAAGTTCCAATTTTGCAAATTTTCCTTCTGCGAAGTTCCCTCTGGAACCTTCTGTAACTTTTCAATTTTAGCTTTCTTCTTACTTAGTTTTCTAGCCTTCTTTCGAGTGAGCTTCGTCTCATAATTCATTTTTCCATTTTGATTCTTATCTTCTTTTGGTAGAGTAACTTCTGACTGGTGAGGTTCTTTCCTAGAAATCAGGGGTAATACTTCATCTGTATCTGGAATAGGTACTTCAGTCTTCTATGAATATTCTAGTGTTTTTCCTACTTCGACATCCAAGTATCTGGTCTTAAATAGCTTCGCTTGGTTCTGTTGTTCTTCAATCAAGTGTGCGATCCTCCTAGTCATGAAATATTTTAACTCTTGCTTCTTCTTCTCTACGATTTCTTCTTCTTTCCTTCTGGCTTGATCTCCTTCAATCCAAGGTTTTCCTAGTAACATAGCAAATAGAGCGTTGTTTTCAATAAATTTGACAACTTCAAATTCTTCCTCTGTCAAAGTTCCATTGGCATTCATAGATATCTGGGTAAGTCTTCCACATAGGTTTATCAACTTTCCTCTAAAGAACCCTATTCCTCCCAATGAAGGAATCATAGTCGAAGTCTCTTATTCTTACTTCAATGCATTCTTTTTATTTGAAGATCTCTGATAAACTGATATGTTGGTGGTCATTCATGGTTTCTTTCATCTGTAACAATACATTTTATAAATCATTCTGGGGTTCTGCCATAATCTCAGTTGCTTAACCTTTCTTGTGGTCTTCTTGTCTCATATTCATCCTTTCAACCTTAGCTATTATTCTATGACAATCCAAAATTTCATGGTCCATAGCTTTGAAACAAAGACAACTAGGTCTTCTTCCAGGGCATTCCTTAGCCATATGTCCTAGTTTTCTGCAAATGTAACAAAGGGTTAATCCTCTCTTTCCCTTAAACGATCCCCAACCTTTCATGTACTGTGCACTAGGATCATGGTAAATAACCTGCAAAAAATTCTTTCTAGGATCCTTCATCCATTTGTTAGTCCAAACATTCTCTCTAAGCATAGGTATAACATATCTTTCACTATTCTTATTAGATCTATTCATATCAAATCTTCTTTCATCTATTAGTGCCCTAGTTTTTAAGCTAGGACAAATCTTATTAAACATACCTAGATCCATACTTTAGAAACAAAATTTTCCACTAATCTTATCTTCAGCAGAGCACAAAGCTTCCAGATCTAAAACTTTTCACTATTCTTACCTTTATCAGAGTACAAAGATTATAGATCTTACCTTTTTTCTTCGGACCTGACCCTTCTTGGCAAAGATCTTCACAGATCAAGTAGAATACGATGCACTAGGGTGACAGATATATGCACAGAGCTTTCACAATTTCAGGTTAGATCTTCTCACAAAGCTTCTTTTTCCTCAGTTCCTAGAAATCATAGTTTCAGGTCCCGGCAATAGAACCATTTGTTGGGACAGGGGCAGACCCTGGGTTCAACGCTACAACAACACACCAACACTACCGACTCTTTCTGCAACACCTACGAAGCAGATGAAGTCTCACCTGAGGTAGAGGCAGGGGTGGTTGTAGGACTCAAGTGTCTGCAACCTTAGTTGGGACACAAATTTGTGATTCTAACACTTAACAGAGCACTCAATAATTAACATTCATCAACATTCAATCTCAGTTACATCGCAGTAAACCCTAATTATAGAGCATCACAGTATTCAACCAGATCTACCATCTAACAACACTTAGCACGACGAAACATATCAGATCTAGTAGATTCAAGCACATGTATGTCAGTCAGATCTAACATCCATCCATAATATTAAGCGCTAAGCATCGACAAATCATTCATTTATATTAAAGCACTAAGCACATTAACATATAAACACATCAACACATCGCACAAAGCAGAGCAACAAATCATGTACGTGGTTCACCCCCACCCTGGGGCTACATCCACCAACTCTTTGTCTTCTTTATTAGCTTCTTCAATTGGTTACATGCACAGAGCCTCAAAAACCCTACTCCGCAGAGGACAGGGGATCTGCACAACTCACTAGATCCTCCTTCCCCGAGTATATCTAAGCACGCAACCTTCCACAGTCTCTTACAATGACTTTCACTTATCTCTGCAAGTCTCACATAGTATGCACCAAAGCACTTACAACTCTTGATCACATAGATCCAACTCTAGCACTTAGCCAACTTGCAACTACCTCTTCTTACATTGCCCAGCCTTCTATTTATACATTACAAAATAGGCCTAAGCATGGGTAAACCCATAGGTCGACATTTCCATACCCGTTACAAAATCCCATATCCCCAAAAAGGCCCTAAAAGGGGCCGAGATCCCGCGATCTCCGCTTCATCTTGCGCTCTGCCTTCAAAAACCTATTGAAGTCCCAAAATCAGGTCAAACATGACCAAGAATCCTCAAAACTTGGTCAAGGGGAAATAGGTAGTCAGAGAAGAGATCAAGTTTGGTAAAATACTAAGCACCACTTAATTAATAAAAAAAGTCATCAATGACAATAATGAGAAATTTTTCTTTGATGGTGATCCAGGTGGATATCGGTGGCCACCCACCTTTTCCGGCTGGCTCAAAACAGTTTTCTGGCAAGTTTGGCAATTTACTATTTTTAGCAGGTTTTAACTTCCGGGGCCATTTTGAGGGCCTAAATGAAGGTTTTTTGAGATCTAGGTTCTCAATGATATCCAAAAGCATGATTGAGCCCCAAAAATGAATCTCCTCGACAATACCTTTCCAACGAGCTATCACACGCCTAAAATGGAGATCGTATGCAAAAGTTATGACCCCGGGAAGTTGATGTACTAACTTACCCAAACGGGGCCCACATGACTTTTGGCGCTTCATCTCCTAGGGTTAGGTTTTTTTGGATGTCTATGACTTTTGGCATTCTCGTCTATTGTAAAA
>ML808598.1:219898-239851 GCA_009831015.1 Picea engelmannii | reverse complement strand
CATGGAACAAGCCAGAACTGATCAGATCATGGATACACAGATCAAGCACACTCGAAAACAAAGGATACCGCTATATCGAGTTGTCAAAGCATGCCAACTCCTTCACCAAGGAAAATGGCTCACCAGGGACCAAGTTCAGCAGAAGTTTCCTCATCTCATGGAGGAACTCAACGCAATGGGGACCATTTCTTCCTAAGGAGAGAGGATTGATCCAAGTGGATATCGGTGGCCACCCACCTTTTCCGGCTGGCTCAAAACAGTTTTTTGGCAATTTTGGCAATTTACTATTTTTAGCAGGTTTTAACTTCCGGGGCCATTTTGAGGGCCCAAATGAAGGTTTTTTGAGATCAAGGTTCTCAATGATATCCAAAGGCATGATTGAGCGCCCAAAATGAATCTCCTTGACAACACCTTTCCAACAAGCTATCACACGCCTAAAACGGAGATCGTATGCAAAAGTTACGACCTCGGGAAGTTGATGTACTAACTTACCCAAACGGGGCCCACATGAATTTTGGCGCTTCATCTCCTAGGGTTAGGTTTTTTTGGATGTCTATGACTTTTGGCATTCTCGTCTATTGTAAAAAGGCCTTTAGAGCCTCATTGTGATCATCTTCTCACGGATGCGAGTAGCAGCCACATCTCTTCTCAAAGATAAGCTACCAGCGCCCTAGCTAGTTTATTTCCATTCTGTCTGTAAGCATATTTCAGTCATTTGTTATTAATGAAATGAAATCTTAGTTCCACTACATCTCTGTGTTTATGTGTATTTCTGTATTTCATTGTGTTCCTACATAAATCCGGATCAGATGGTGAGTTTGTTGAGAGTGTTCGACAACACATGTATTCCAACAAAGGACAAACACCTTCAGTAACCACTCACACAACTAGATCAAAGATCAACACACTGATGTTTTCACATGGTATAAACCCTACAGGGAAACATTCACGGCCCCAACCAACGCGACCACTTGGAGCAGTTTATTAATGCAAAAGAAAAAGATTACAGAGAGATTTTACAAGAGAGTTTCTCACAATCGATCATCGACAAATGACCTTCCATGCTCTTTAAATAGAGATCATGGACCAATCGGGTGTTAATCCACAGATCAATAGCCATTGAGATCGAGGAGAGTATGAACTGTCGGATCACTCTATGTCGGGAACATATCGTGACCGTCAGATTTTCTAACTACAAATGCATACTAAAGAAACACACTTTTACCTAACGACACATTAGACCAAGTAGATCTTAACTAATTCTTAAGTGTCTAAATATCCTAACATCCCCCCTTAAGAACAACTTGGAATATGATTGAAGAATTTACAATAGTTACTCAATAGGAGAAGGAATGAGGCATTAGAGACTATCCCCGCTTAATGACAACTTCCTGAACTCCTAACATAGATCAAAGTTTGGAAAGCTTCGCTTCTATAAGAGACTTTTCGAAAATGTCTGCAACTTGATATTCTGTAGGGAAAAAGAGCACTTTAATAACTTGATCATGAATGGACTTTATGATGAAGTGAATGTGTATCTCAATGTGTTTTCTACATTGATGTTGAACTGGGTCTTTGCCAAGATTGATGGCACTCTGATTGTCACACCAAAGGCTGGTCAGATGCCGCTGATAGAATCCAAACTCTAAAAGGATCTGTCGAAGCCACAAGGCTTCTTGACTTGCATTTACTGTTTCTCGGTACTATGCTTTTGCTGAAGAATGTGCAATAGCCTATTGTTTCTTACAGGCCCAAGTGATAGGGCCCGAACCAAGGCTGGAAACATAACCTGTAGTAGAATTTCGATCATCAGGGTCGCTGACCCAATCTGAATCAGTGAAACCAACCAATAAAGGAGTCCCCCTTGAACTATAATGTATCCCTAAATGAACTGTGCCATGGACATAACAAAGTATCCTTTTAGCTACTTTCCAATGGATTTCATGGGGTGTTTGCATATGCCAAGCAACAAGACCAACAACAAAGGAAATATCAGGACTAGTATGAGTCAAGTATAAGAGGCTACCAACTAACTGACGGTACAGGGTGGCATCAAGTTCAGGAGAAGTATAGGTGGTAGTAAGCTTGACTCCAGATTGGAAGGGAGAAGGTGCTGGTTTACAATCGTCCATGTGAAAGTGACGAAGAAGGTCACAAGAATACTTAGACTGGGAAAGACAAATTATTTCATTGGTTTGCAAAACTTGGAGGCCAAGGAAATAGTGCAAAAATCCTAAGTCTATCATTTCAAATTTCTTCTTAAGGTTGGTTTTCACATGGTTTAAAAGTTTTGAGTCACTACCAGTAAGGATAAGGTCATCGACATAAAGGACAAGGATTATGAGATGACTTCCTACTTTCTTGGTATAGACATTAGGATCATAATGGAATCTAGAGAATCCAATGGCAATAAGAAAGCTGTCCATTTTGGCATACCAAGTTCGGGGAGCTTGCTTGAGACCATAAAAAGATTTCTTAAGGTGACAAACAAGGCTAGAGTCATTCTGTACATAGCCAGGAGGTTTTCCATGTAGATTTCTTCTTGCAAATATCCTTACAAGAAGGCAGATTTAACATCCATCTGATGGACCTCCCATTTATGTATTACTTGCTATAGAAATTCACCTACACGTATATTGTCTGGTTTGACATGAGAGGAAACCAACCTTGTGGAGTCATTGTTTAGTCTTGTGACTACCCTAAGGGGCCAAAAAATAATACAATAGTTGATTAAAATGCACACTCTCCCTATTACACAATTTGACCGTCAAAATGTTTATCCTATTGTAAGCTAAATCATTAAAACATAAGCCAAAATAACACCAATGGCTGAAGCCATCATTAATCATTGGGTGGAACTTGATCATTCAAATAAGAATATTGACCGCTCATCGACAAAGGAACATGAACATGCAACATGATGGTGTCTTGGGTTGACAGTTCTGAAGCTGGGCGCTGGAGAGTCTCGCATGCATGCAAAGCCACTAGCCAAGAGATGTGTTGATTCAACATTTCCATGTTGAACTTCATATTTTCCATACCACGACGAACTTCAAAGACTAGCTGTGTGAGATGATATAGAGAGCTCAATAACACGTTGAGGAATGTGCAGGTGGAGCATATTCCGAAACAACAAGAGAGGAGTTTGTTGGGGAAGCACAATGAGTGTTAGCAAAATCCGGAAGAGAGGCATTGCGAGCCATAGAGGTGGCCAAGGGAGCAGAGACAAGCCAACTTCCTTCACCCTTTGCTTCACAATTCACCTCATACCATTCAACTTGACAACCTCCTGCCAATTCAGTGAACTATGTTCTTCTCCATTATGGGATGGCGAAACTGTCGAAACATGCTCCAGAGAATTGGAAGAGATCACTGCTGCTATCTACTTGCTATCCATTCACCCACTCAAATTCCTACCCCTGCATGATCGACCTCTCTCCCAGATCCGAGGAATAAGGCTAGTGAAGGAGTCTGTCACGTCTCTGAAAATGTGAGTCACTACACAAATCGAGCATGTGAACATAAATGAGAATGCTAACCAAAGTTTTCCCAACACAAATAAGACTTCCTTTCACAATGATGATATGCTCGTGAAACAAGACGGAGGAGGCTGAGTTATTTTCATCAACACTGAAGGTTAGAGATATTAACTGCTCAATGTAGCCATTGTACTTGCAACCACACTCATTCAGGCCCTCTCATGTCCCACGAGTTAGGGACTGTTAATACTTCTATTGAGGACGAGACAAAGCATATTTATCAGAGTTATGCATATTTGACTGGTAAAGTCTACGAAGGTATACATACCCTACCCCCCTCTGGATTTGAACCTGTGACCTCTTAAGAGGAAACACATGTTCTTAACCATTAGGCCCACTCAGGCTGTATATGAAGTTAACTAACTTATTTTTTCACATTAATTAATATTCTTTTTTCCTCCTAAATTTAATGTGAAAAAAGTAAAATTTAATGTAGATAATAATGAAGGTATTTTAATATTGTTCTATTTCATGTAATGTGAAAAAAAATGATTTATATTTTAGTTAACATATATTTTTATAAAGCATTTATATGTATAATAATCTAAATTTATTATTATTATTATTATTATTATTATTAATTATAAGTTTACATTATTTCAATTTGTATGGAAATATTTAATAATAAATAGATAAGTATTTTTAATATTTTTTATTATTATTTCTTGTAGCTTTATATTATATTAAAATGTTTAATAATGAGAAGATAACAATTTTATTTTAATATATTATATAATGTATGTTTTTATTATTTTTCTTATTAGTTCTCTGCTTTTTACTTTAAATTTAAATTTTTCTTAAAATAAATGCAAGAAAAATGAAAAATCAAAATTGAATGATGATTTGAAAAAATGATCAAAGATAATTTAAAAAAATTCTTAAAATAAATACAAGAAAAATGAAAATTTTTAATTTTTCTTAAAAATAAATGAAAATGAAAATTGAATGATGATTTAAAAAAATGATCAAAGATAATTTAAAAAAATTCTTAAAATAAATAATTTTTCTTAAAAATAAATACAAGAAAAATGAACTTCTATTAATCAAAATCAAAATTAAATGATAATTTAAAAAAAATAAAAAGATAATTTTAAAAAAATCTTAAAATAAATAAAAAAAATGAACTATATCAAAATCAAAATTGAATGATGATTTAAAAAAAATACAAAAAATGATTTAAAAAAAATTAGAGTTTGAATATGTTGTGTAGAGAAAAGTTCAACTTTTACCATGTTATGTGTGTGCACATTGCAATTGCAATTTCCACATTCATTAAGAATGACAATTTTGTAGTGCTAAGAGGGCACTTATAACTTATAACTTGTTGCTCAATTTCAATTGTGGTCATGGTCATAGACATAGTTTGACATAAAAATTGATGGGGATAAACAAATTTGCAAACCTTTACAATGGTAAATGGTAAATCCAATAATATAGGGTTTTAAGATTTATATAATAAGGTTGGTTATCAGCAGTGTTCGAAAAAACCATAGTCATCATAGTGTTAACGTTTCAGATCACATATCAAATCCATCATAAGAATAATATTCGCTTTGTATTAGCTTAGTCTTGTACACTAATGTATTTTAAGATATGAACGTAAACGATATGGAACACTCAATATGGAAAGTAAAGCTGAGATATGTTTTATTATTATTGTAAAAAATTATTAATGAATTATTTGACGTAGATATGTAATCTATATATATATTTTTGTTGTTTTATGATTATTGTATTATAAGATATGAACGTAAACGATATGGAACACTCAATATGGAAAGTAAAGCTGAGATATGTTTTATTATTATTGTAAAAAATTATTAATGAATTATTTGACGTAGATATGTAATCTATATATATATTTTTGTTGTTTTATGATTATTTAAATTTTTGCATTGTTATAATTTATTCATTATGATTGTCAATGAAATCCATTGACATAGTTATTGTTATGTTATGGTTGTGTTAATTCCATTAGGTATATACTTGTAACAACAAAGCCACTTATACATATATAAAAGGACAAAATAAAGGAATAAAGAGGATAAGGAACTTATTCTTTCTAATTTATTTTTTAAATAAAAAAGATAAACATATTTATATATAAAAAGACAAAATAAACTAAATAAACTAATTATGAGGCTAAGGAACTTATTTTTTTAAAAGAATAAACACATCTATATATAATGTATAATAAACATTTTCTTTTTAAATATATATATATTTTTACAATGCATAGGGACAATTATCCATCTTCTATTTTATCTATAACTATTTTGTATAAAATAATAATAATAAAATATTTCAAAATTTAAAAAGTTTAAAACTTAAATGAGAATACGGCACATCTTTTAAAAAAATATCTAAATTGTATCAAAATGGTTGTAATTGTATCAAAATGGATGTAATTGATAGGTACAACAATCTAACTTCTATTTGATCTATAACCATATAACCATTTTGTAATATAAAATAATAATGAGGAAAAAATATTTAAAAAATGTAAAAGTTAAAATTAAATGAAGGTAAATAATATCTTTTTTAATATAGTTATCTATTTAACTAGAACTGTCTATAGTTAGGTCACTTTTTGTAGTTGTTTTTACTTTGTTTTAAAAAGTGGTGTTATTGATAGCTCCATTTTTGTAAGGTACTAGATCTATTATAATAGAATAAAACATAAATACTGCAGAGAATAACAAAGGAACAACACAATATATGAAACCACAACACTAAAATAATACATTTATTGATAGGAAACAATGTTCACTTGCTTCTTCGAGGGGGAAACCTTCAATAGAGCAGTGCTTTATTACAAATTTTTTAAGACAAACTTTTCATGCACTCGACTCCGATTTATACTAAATCCATCTACCGAAAGAACAATCTAGAGGAAGATCTTTCTAGAAGAGAAAACTTCTATTAGGTCTTCTTACATTTGACTTATTATTCCTTATTACTAGGCCTTATTAATATCAACCTTTATTACATGGAAAATATATTATTCTACCTACGTGAGGGGTTAGGGAGATTAGGTCCCTAACATGCCCTCCCCCTTAAAAAAAACTTGTCCTCAAGGCTTGAGATGGGGAAATCGCTGCAGAATGGTGGCCAACTCCCAGGTGGCATCTTCTGGTTGTGTGTCCTTCTAATGAACTAGAACTTCCTTGATAGTGCACTGGAGGAGACGATGCTCACGTTGGTCCAGGACTGCTTATGGTTGTAACCAAATGGAACCTTTTTCATCCAAATCAGGTAGACTGGTCTGAGTATGGCACTTAGTGCCGATCACTTTCTTTAAGCACGAAACATGAAAAACAAGGTGGAGATTAGAGTGACTGGGAAACTCTAACTTGTAGGCCACAAACCCCACTCTCTTGAGAATACGGTATGGACAATACAATTTGGGGGCGGGCTTCTGACAGTGTTGGGCTTTGAGTGAAGTCCGCTTATAAGGTTGCAGACGAAGAAAAACCTAGTCCCCTTCAACAAATTCACGTTCAGAACGACCCTGATTTGCTTGTTGTTTCATGCAATTCCGAGCCATGACCAAATTTTCTTTGAGAGTATGGAGGATGGCCATGCAAACCATAAGAGTTTATTCCACTTGTTGAGCCTTGGAGATGCTTGGTGTGTATGATACAACTTAAGGTGGCATTTGTCCATAAAATTCTTCAAAGGGAGTCATGCGAATGGCGGTGTGGTAAGAAGTGTTTTACCACCATTCAATGAGGGGTAACCACTGAACCCACCGATTCTGTCTGTCATATACAAAAAACCTCAAATAGGTTTCCAAGAACATGTTGAATGATTCAGTTTGGCCATTAGTCTGAGGATGATATGTTGTGCCGAGGTGTAATTGGGTTCCCTGGAGTTGGAATAATTCTTGCTAGAAAGTGCTGGTGAAAGTGGGATCACGGTTAGACACAATAGAATGAGGCATGCCATGGAGTTTGAATATATTATCCACAAATATTTGAGCTACGGTGGAGGTAGTGAATGGGTGTTGAAGCGCACAAAAATGAGAATATTTCGAAAGACGATCCACTACTACCATGATGACTGACTTATTGCCTGATTTAGGTAAGACAACAATGAAGTCCACAGAAATATTTGTCCAAATAGTAGGTGGGATCGAAAGCGATTGGAGTGTGCCTGGGGCTTTGAATGCCTCTCCCTTATTGCGTTGACATGTATCACATTCATACATAAAGGTGAAAATGTCCTATTTCATACTGTCCCAAAAAAAAGAACGTTTGACCCATTCATATGTTTTGGTAAAACCAAAATGCCCAGCTGTAGGTGAAGAATGAAACTCAGAGAGAACGGTGGATTTAAGGTTCGATTGTTTGCTTATCTTGGTGCATAGGGGGCAGACCCATGGTTAAATAGTCAAATACCAACAAAACTCTTAGACATCGGCCCTTTCGGCATCACCTATAGAGCAAGTGAAGTCTCATCCAAGGAATCTAGAGGGGATGCAAAAACCAAGGTTCTGCATTAATGAGAGAAAGTGAGTCCTTTTTCATGTATTTGCTACCAATTACTCATGTGCGTAGTTCCATTATTTACTTCATTATTAAACACAGTCTAAGCATGACATTACAACATCATATGGGAGCCATACATTCAACATATATCATAAAACATTATACATTGAAAATACAACACATCACAACAAACATATTTACATGGTTCACTCAAATTGGGCTACGTCCACAACAACTGGCTTCTTATATTATTCATTCATAGTTTTCTTACAACTGTGCACATGCTACAAAATATGCAACATTAACATCACCCAAACCTACCTAGTCGTTCTGTTGCAATGCAAGCTTACTCCTCAGTCATACCTTAGACTTCTTCCCTCGCTTGACTCCCTTACCCAAAAATCACTAGAAACTTCTAATGTGTCGAACCCCCAAACCCCAAAAAAACCTTTACATATGTATACATAAAAATATGGCTAAGCTCGTTACAAAAGTGGAAAAAATGTCCCCCAAAACCCAACGATTTATAACCGTTTTTCGCCTTTTTGCGCTACTCTGTCGCGCGTCCTTCTGTTGTGCTCTTTGATTCCTTGGAGTCTGCTCTCGTCATGCGCTCTGGTCCATCTTATAACTACCTTTTTTTCTTTGACTTCTTCTAGCCCAAATCCCCACACCTTATCCAAAATGCCTCTCCGACAGCTTAAATACAAACGACCTTTATAATGAAGCTCGTTTTGCTGCCATAAGTACCCTGGAGTAGCTTGTGGATCTTGATGCAATGTTGTGACTAGTATTGAAATTTTGGGGTCTTGAAACCATTCATGGTGAACCTCCTAAATCCAATATATGACAATGAATGAGAGGGAAAAAAGAAACCTGTCTTCTTCATATTTCCTAGAAAGGGAATCAACCACCACATTTTCTTTTCCTTTTTTGTAGATGATCTCATAATCATAGCCAAACAACTTGGTTACTCATTTTTTTTTGCTTCGGGGAAGAAATTATTTGTTCTAGAAAATACCTGAGGCTTTGATGATCAATTTTGATTTAGAAGCATTGCCCCAAGAGACAAGGATGCCAAATATCTACAACATGAAGAATAGCCAACATTTCCTTTTCATAGGTGGATGACCCAAATGGTGCTCAGACAATTGTTTGTTGGTGAAAGCCAAAGGTCTACAATCTTGCATGAGAACAACCCCAATGCCTTTCCCAGAGGCATCACATTCTAGTACAAAGGTTTTATTGAAGTCAGGGAGAGTCAAAATTGGAGTAGTGCACATAGCCGCTTTCAAAACTTGGAAGGCATGGTCGGCTGCTGGAGTCCAAATGAAAGCATTCTTTTTAAGGAGCGTTGTGAGAAGAGATGCAATTTTTCCATAATTCTTAATGAACTTGCGGTAATAGCCAGTCAAACCCAAGAAGCCACATAGAATTTTAATAGTTTTCGAGCGCGACCAATTCTGCATAGATTCAATTTTCTTTGGATCTACTCAGACACCATTCTTGCCAAAATTATGTCCCAGGTACTCAACTTTAGAGGCTCCAAAGGCACATTTAGACTGCTTAAGAAAAAGTTTGTTCTGAGACAATAATTGGAGGACTTGATCCACATGGGCGATATGTGCTTGCCAATTTTTGCTATAGATGAGAATATCATCAAGGAAAACCAAGACAAAATGGTGGAGAAAAGGACAAAATACATGATTCATGAGATTTTGAAAAGTGGAGGGAGCATTACAGAGGCCGAATGACATAACAACTCGTAGTGACCCACATGATTTATGAATGCAGTGTGGGGAATGCCTTCTTCTTTCATACGAATCTGGTGGTAGTGTTGGGACAGGGGCAGACCCAGGGTTCAACGCTACAACAATTATCCAACAAAACCCTAACTACCGGCCCTTTCGGCAACACCTGCGAAGAAGATGAAGTCTCACCCAAGGTAGAGGCAGGGGTATTTGCAGGACTCAGGGGTCTGCAACCTTTGCTGGGACACAGATCTGTGATTCTAACACTTAACAGAGCATTCAACAGTTAACATTCATCAACATTCAATCTCAGTTGCATCGCAGTAAACCTTAATTACATAACATCACAGTATTCAACCAGATTTAGCATCTAACCACACTTAGCACGAGGAAACAGATCAGATCTAGCAGATTCAAGCACTAACCACATGTATGTTAGTCAGATCTAACATCCATCCATAATATTAAGCACTAAGCATCGATAGATCATTCATCTATATTAAAGCACTAAGCACATTAACATATAAACACATCAACACATCGCACAAAGCAGAGGAACACAACATGTACGTGGTTCACCCCCACCCTGGGGCTACGTCCACCACCTCTTTGTCTTCTTTATTATCTTCTTCAATCGGTTACATGCACAGAGCCTAAAAAGCCCTACTTTGCAGAGGACAGGGGATCTGCGCAGCTCGCTAGATCCTCCTTCCCCGAGTATATCTAATCACGCAGCCTTCCACAATCTCTTACAATGACTTGCACTTAGCTCTGCAAGTCTCACATACTATGCACCAAAGCACTTACAACTCTTGATCACACATATCTAACTCTAGCACTTAGCCAACTTGCAACTACCTCTTCTTACATTGCCTAGCCTTCTATTTATACATTACAAAATAGGCCTAAGCATGGGTAAACCCATGGACCTACATTCTCATTCCTGTTACATAATCCCAAATCCCAAAAAGGGCCCTAAAAGGGGCCGAGATCCCACGATCTCCACTTCATCTTGTGCTCCACCTTCAACAACCTATCGAAGTCCCAAAATTAGGTCAAACCTGACCAAGAATCCTCAAAACTTGGTCAAGGGCCAACAGGCTCCCGACACTCACCTGTGACTCGTCCCGAGTCACTCTGATCAGACTAGTTCTGCTTCGAAAGCCTTGATATTAGCTCAAGATGATTCAACTTGTTGTTGTGCCATGACCTCTTGTTCAATGAACTCTTGTATGTCTTCTTTGTTGACAGGTCCTTCTAGGTGTTGTTTAGTTGCAATGACAACTTTCTCTAGTTTCGCTCCTTGACCTTCGATCTCAGTGAACAATTGGTAAGCCTTATCCTGTACAATTTGGAGCCTTTAAGTAACTTTCATGAATTTTCTCTAGATAGTGTGGAACTGCTTCTGGGCAGTGCGCTACTCCTAGGATCGCTTCATTCTTTCCACAACTAACAAGGGCTTCAGCTGCGCCTGTATAGTTTTTGCTTGATACTTTTCCTCTTGGAGCTGCAACTCCAGTGCCTTCAATTATGGATTCTCAGTCAGTTTCTTGTAGGTCTGGGCACTGCAGTCAGTGAGTTTCTTACATTCCATGGAAAACGCCTTTATTCTCTCAACTGCGCTTCAAGCAGTTTCTTCTCTTTGATCCCTCACATCTTACGGGGTGTTGGGCACTATGTGGAGCTCTAAGTCTATGATTCGTTTATGTAGCTGCAGGATAGATTCTATGAGCTGCTCTACTTTATGTGTGACTCGGTCTTCTGCTTGTGGCTCTAAGCTTGTCACAGAGCAAATTTCTCTATTGACCGCTTCTTTCACTTCGAGTTGCTCTGCGAGCAACTGTTATTTTTCTTGTTGCATCTGGTCTTTCTCTTCTTCAAACTTTTCCTGGAGAGAAACCTTCTCTTGTTCTGCATCTTTGCGCTGTTCTACGAGTACGCCTTGCACTTGCTTCAAGACCTGGGTGGCTTGTTCTGTTTCTTCTTGAGTGCGACGAAGGCGAGCTTCAACCGCATTAGAAAGACACCAACTTTTTAACTTTTTAGATGTTTTTGTATTTTCATCATATTAAATGTTTTTGGTTTTATGGTTTTATCCGAAGACTAACACCAAAATCTCGTTGATAACACAGATGTTGGGGAATATAGACATGCTGGTAGCTCTCCTGTTCAACGTCGAGGAGAAGCAGTAGTTCCAGTCCCCCAATATGTCGAGGACTACCTTACAGTGGAGCAAAATTTAGAGGGTTTGATGTCTGATGTTCCAGAGATGCCTCTAGAGGAGATCCCATGACGCGATCAGCGTCACACCGTGGGAGTCTCTGCCTCTATGGGTCGTTTTCTCCGCAGAGTAGCCAGGACCTTAGCATGCTATCGTGAACATCATTAGTGATGTCACTTTGTAGAAGCCATGGGCTTCATTTTTTGATATTTTGGTCTTCAGACACATTTTGTAAAAACAAACTTTGACCGTTATATATATATACATGGGTTCTACTGGCTTACTTTAAATTTGTGTACAATTTAATGTGTTTGATTTTATAAGTGATTTAAATGCCTGTCTAGCACATAATTAGCTAAAGCGTCTGTCAATGTGTTAAGACTTCTCGGAATGTGTTGATATTCTATGTAATCAAAATGTCTTTCCAAGAGGCGAATCCACAAATAAATCCTTAATAAAGTATGACTTCGTATAGAATATACATTACTGAGCTGTAGTACTACCAACTGCGAGTCAAGATGAACAACCAAATAACGAAGCCCGAGAGAGATAACATCAACCAATAATTCAACCATGGTGCTATACTCTGCAATATTGTTGGTTGCTCGGCCAAGACATATACCTCGTAGAGATATGAGTTCATTTGTCGGGGCATAGATTGCCCAAGCAGTGGAAGCTAGGTTCCGAGTACTACAACTAGCACCATCGGCGAAGCCCATATAAGGTAGCGAATACTCCGACATTTGGCAATCAAACACAACGTCACGTAAGGGTAGAGACCAGATAACGTCAAAACAAAATTAAAGTAACACACTCACTCAGTATGATACATAAAAATACAAGTACTCATGCACAAATAACTCATGCGTAGTACTTCTTCAAGTACAACCCATTCCTGGGTTCACTCAAAGGCACACCATCATAGTCCACTAACTCATACGCTCATTTTTCCAAAACTTTACTAACAATATAAGGCCCACGCCACATTGGTTCGAATTTCCCAGCTCCCAGGACATCTTTATCTTGTTCATATAGAAGAACAAGATCTCCTTCAGAGAAGACACGAGGTTTGACGTGTTTGTCATATTGTGCCTTAACACGTTTCTTTTGGGATTCTATTACAAGAGTACCATCATGGCGAGTCTCGTCTAATCGCATCAAATACAACAGACGTTCCTCTTTGACAAAAGTATTAGGTAGGAGTTCTACAACTAGCTTCAAGGACGATATCTCGCATTCTATTGGCAGAATGGCTTCCATGCCATAAACTAATCGAAAAGGCGTGAATCCTATGGCAGACTTAACAAATGTTCGATATGCCCACAATGCCGAAAATAACATTGTGTGCCAGCTGGTTTTATGGATTCCTGTCAACCGTCGAATCATAGTTATAAGAACCTTGTTGATGGCTTCGACCTGGCCATTGGCCTGTGGATAATAGGGCGTTGAGCTATCATGACGAAGGTCCAAGTTCTTTGTAAGCTCAGACATCATATTATTTCTAAAATGACTACCGTGATCGGTAACGATAGCCTGAGGAACACCAAAACGAGTAATGACATGGTTAAAAAGGAATAAGGCTGCAGTCTTCCCAGTATTGTCGAATGTCGGCATCGCCTCGGCCCACTTTGTGAAATAATCAATAGCTACAATAATGTAACCATGCCCCCCGCTCGAGTGAGGGTGACATGTCATGAAGTCAATGCCCCATTTAGCAAAAGGACCTACTGAGACTACAGGATGAAGGAGAGCAGGATGCGATTGAATCTTCTGATTATAAGTCTGGCAGGCATGACACTTCTGGACAGCAGTAATACAGTCAGTGAATAGGGAAGGCCAAAAGTAACCTGCACATAAGATCTTCTGGGCAGTAGCATACCCAGACATATGACCACCACATGCTCCTGAATGACAGTCATTCAAATCTTTCTCAACTTCGTCAAAATTCAAACAACGCCGAAAGACAGAGTCAATACCTCGACGGTAAAGAGTATCACCGAGGATGATATAATGACGTGCTTGATAACGGACACGACGTTGTTCATTACTGGACAAAGTAGGCCGAAAAGTTTGAGTTTGGAGATATATAATGATATCTACGTACCAAATATCATCGGTACTGATAAGGAAAAGTGACTCATCAGGTAATGAATCGACTGCTACCTTTTCCGTGGTAGTGTGGGGAAAATCACAAATTAACTCAGCGAAGACTAGAGATTTCTTCGACGTGGCGCGATCGAATTCCAAATCGAACTCCTGGAGAATAACAATCCATTTGGAGTACTTTCCCCCCAGCAATTGACATGTCAAGATGTGTTACATGGGGTTACAGTGCGAAATCACCGTAGTCTTCCTAGAGAGAATATAATGACGGAAACGTTGGACTGCTTGGACAGCAGCCAAGGCCAGCTTCTCAACATGTTGGTACTTGATTTCCATGGATGATAAACTTCTACTCAAGTAATAGATAACATGTTCATCGTGGTTATCATCCTCTTGAACGAGGACCATGCCGATAGTAAACTCGGACGCAACTAGATAAAGAAAGTAATCTCGACTATAATCCGGAGGGAAAAGAAGAGGAGCTTTGGTGAGGGATAACTTTAAAGCTTCGAAAGCGTTGTTAGCAATTTTATCCCAAACAAACTCGGAACCTTTCTTTAGAAGACGTGTGAAACCTCGAGTAATCTCGGCATAATTCGGGATGAAACGACGAAGAAAGTTTTCTTTCCCCTGCAAACTTTGTAACTGACGCAAAGAAGAAGGAGGAGGGAGGTTAAGAATCGCCTCGACCTTGATAGGATCTACCCGGATACCATGGCATGAAACAATGAAACCAAGGAGACGGCCAGATTCGACGCAAAGGACACATTTATGAGGATTCAAGCAAATGCGATAGAATTGACAACGAACAAAAATTGCTCGGAGATGAGTAGGGTGATCGACTCGACGTAAGGAGTGAACTGGCAAATCGTCCAAATAGGGTTGAACAATATGTTTGATATCGTGAAAAGCGTAAGACATAGCACGTTGGAATGTAGCACCTGCGTTCTGCAGACCGAAAGGAAGTTTTCTGTAGGAAAAAGTACCCCAAGGACAGATAAAAGCTGTTTTATGTTGGTCCTCAGGCGCGATATTGATTTGATTATAGCCGGAAAATCCATCCATAAGGGAAAAGATTTCACTGCTGGCACAGTCATCGACGATTTGGTCAACAAAAGGGGTTGGAAAATTGTCCTTTGGAAAATCTTTGTTGATATTCCGATAATCAACACAGATGCGTATACTACCACCCTTTTTATCAATCGGTACAGGGTTGGAAACTCATTATGTCAATGCCATGGGGTAAATGAAACCGGCTTTAAGAATTTTTTCAACTTCGAGTTTAATGGCTACCGCTTTACGTGGATGAACAGGACGGAGGCGCTGCCAGACTAGTTTAGCTCCGAGGTATGTCTTAATCTCATGAACAACAATAGCAGGGTCAATACCCGACATCTCTTCGTAACTCCACGCAAAAATATCACGTAATTCTTTAAACAGGGAAGTATAAGTGACAATTTCGTCTGGAGAACACGAAGCTCCAATATGAACGTTCTCTATGATCCCAGGTTTCACGGAAATATCTATGGGTATCGTGGGTGAAATGTTTCTGAGGTTCCCTTCTGCAAACACATCTCGTGTAAGTTGGGAAACCGTGGATATAACAACAACGGTCGACGGAGTCGAGATCTGCTGATAATTCTCAAGAGTGTGTTGTTCCAAAAACAAGATGGAACGATGATGTCCATCATCCCAAGGGGTGTCTTCCATGACGGACATGATCATCTCGTCAGTGGGAAAAATGACACGAAAAGGATCAGGAGACAACTCGTCAAAAGAAGAAGTAATAAGGGTTTCCGATTGAATGGCTTGATAAGTGGACTCAACCGGACTTAACGACATGACGTCTCCGAAACGAACATGATCTCCAAGATTGGGGACTATCCAAGGGTCAACAAACACCAGAAGTTCATGAGGTACCGAAGAGATCATATTAATAGAAGCAATAAATGGGCGTGGAAGATTGGGTGGTGGTGGTGGTATGGGAAAAGTACCCATAAGTGAAGAGTCTTTTAAAAGACCGACCTCGACATTCTCGTAACCCAGAGGGGTTTTATCAATGAAAGGCACGTTGCCAACATGAGTATCAACATTGAAAAAGGCAAGTTGATCGACCGTAACCACTTTTCCTTGGTGAGGAAATCGTACGACATGAAAAAGGGTTGACACGACAACACGCATAGAATCGACCCAACTTCGACCAAGTAGAAGATTATAATCTAAGGGAGTATCAAAAACTTCCACTTCCACCTGAACAGTCTTACCTTCCAGAGTGATAGGCAATGATGGTAGAACACCATAAGGCTTAAAACCCGAGCCATTTAAGGCTCGCAAATTGTTTTGTGATTCGTTTAACGGGGGAGAGCCAATGAATTTCCAACAAGAAAAAGACATTACGCACGTAGAGGCACCCTCATCAATAACAGTCCGGCAAATACTCTTGTTGGAGACCACGACTTGGATTTGAAATGCAAGCTGCGGGGGTAACCTTGGAATATGATCATCCAAGTTAAAGACTATCATATTCGTATCTGTTGGATCAATACCACCTATAGCTTTCAACAACGCCCTTCGTTGTGCAGGACAAGACTGAAGGACTTCCAGGGCAGACATCGCTGAGGGTGCTTGGGCTAGATCTTCAACAATGCTATAGTTCTGGGCTGCCTGAGCATGAGGATTGAATGCCGACTTCTTAACGACACCTTTCGGAGGTCGTAAGACTGTATCAAGAATCGGTCATTCGAGATGAAGAGGACCGTTCGTAGGTGGATTGGGTGGAGAAGGCTGTAATAAATCGGGAGGTGAGTCATCAACCTTCTCCTTCGAAGGAGTATAGTCTTTATCTCTAGTGGTAAGTGCAACATTGTTTTTCGTGGAATCACCCGTGCACATCAAAACATAAGATGATGTAGAAGTAGAGGGTTGGTCGTGGATGACCAACGAAGCCTGTTGTTGAGACGGGAAGGGTTGAGACAAGACAACCGGCGTAGAGGGCTTCGGTGCTCCTTGAAGGAACTTGTTAACCTCGGCACGTCTTGGACAATCCTTCGTGTAATGATCATCACCACAGATAAGTAAAGGGTAGCGGGTCTTGCACTTATCCTGGTCATCAATAGGAGGTGATTTGGTTTGCTCATTTGGATTATTGTTTTTACCCTCCTTATTCTTGCCTCTCCCTTTTCTAGACTTGGTTTTGCCGGCCGGTGTGGACTGAACAACGTTCACTTCAGATGTTTTACCGGCGGGAGGAGCAGGAGATGGATCACTTTGCACATTAGAAGAATTGGATTTCGGGGTTGTAGTTGAAACGAAATGTGAGTGGCTATGAATGGAACCAATCACACCATCAGCGACATGCGAGGCAGCCGGAGCAGTAGAAGTAGTAGAAGTACTAGGACGAGGTAAATCAGGCAGTAAATCATACAAAGTTCCCGTTTGTGAATAAACAAGATCTAGATACTGAGCACGACTAATAGCCTGCTCTTCGGTGACAACACCACCCATAGCAATGTCTTTTCCAATTTTGTTTACAAAAGACTTGGTAAACCACTCTGCCAGTAACTGATCAGGAAGCTTGAGTTTAATGAGACGTCGCCTCCGTCGCCACTCATGAATATGATCAGATATATGAGTGCCCGAGCTTTGTTTGAAGGAGGTTAAAATCTCAGTTCCGGTATCGTAACGAATCAGTAACTGGTAGTGTGTGAGAAAAGCCATTTCAAGGGTGTTGAAATCGGAAAAGAAACCTCGTGGTAATTCAATATACCACTTCACAGCAGCACCTGTAAGAGTTCGTTGAAAAATACGTAGTCTAATGGAGTCATCCATCAACGAGTTGGACGAACACCACAAGTGGAAAGTCATGACATGATTATTTGGGTCCTCTCCCACCTTCCCATCGAATTTGGGAATGTCCGATGGAAGCTTTGCAGGAATAGAAGGCCATTGGGGAGAGTGACGAATAGGATCATTGAGAATCCTGGACAAATCCAGCAGATCCAAAGTAGCAAGAAAAGGCAATTGCCGATTCACTTGTGGATACTGGTGACTTTGGGGCGGAAGCCCTGTCGGTAGACCAGTGGAACTGTATGCAGTCTGCCCCCAGAGGGAAGATCCTGATTGGTTTGGTGGTGGGTGAAACAGATAGTAACCCCAAGGATTTTGACCTTGAGTCTGAGGTTGAGTAGTTTGACCAGAACCCCAGATAAGATTAGTCACACTTGGATATGGTTGGCCTGTGGTAGGGACAGCTTGCTGCCCCCCAGCATTTTGAGGAAAATTTTGCATAAGTTGATCCCAATACTGGGCCAATGCAGGAGGTATGTTTGGTCCTAAAGGTGAGGTTGGTCCCCCGATCAAAGGGACAGTTCCACCCGGAAGTTGTGTACCAATCGTAGGTTGCGTAGTAACTATGTTATGTTCGGGAAAAGGAAAAGGAAAAGTACTACCCTGACCACCAACAGGATTGTGCAAATTGGGTGCAACAGTCGGGATAATGCTACTAGTATTAGTATTGCCAGGAGGAAACTGAGGGAGTGTTGGGATGAAACCGGGAATAGGATGCCCAGGAAACTGAGGACCACTTGGAGAACCAGCTGGAGTTTGTGGGGGTGTTGGATGGGAAACATTCAACGATGGATTCAATGCATGGTAACCAAGAGGTAAATTCGGATTAGCCTCAGGAGTTCTCTGGGTATTAATAGGAGGAAGAGTAGTAGCAGTAATTCCGGTATGGACACTCGTAGTATTTGCAAGATGGGCCATCTCGGGAGGAAGAACAAAACGATAAGTTGTAGTCTCGAGTGTAGTCTTTGGTTCAGGAGACACAGGAGGGTTGACGAGTTCGTAGACAGGGGATTCAGTACCAAACAAAACTTGTCGGAAATCACCCAACCCAAAGGGATCTTGGCCCACTACACCGTGAGAAGGCCCAGCGATCGATTCAGAAGATGTAACAAGAGTTTCTCCAGAAAGATGAAAACGTCCCGAAGGTCGTTCACCACGACGAATGCGATAATCCTCTACAGTATTGGTAATTCGAAATTCCGCAAGAGGATCAGTGGGTTCTACTTGTGGAGGTGGTGTAAAAACTTCAGGGACGTCACTTATGTCCACGTGTGGTAGAGTAACAAGGGGAATTTTACCTGAACGAGGAGAGTCCTCAGGGGTACCCTCAGGTGTTGTTGTGTGCAAAGGTTGTGAAGCTTCCGGATGTTCCGGAGACAAACCTTGCATCCTACGTGAACGTCGTGGGGGAGCAATTGTAAACAAATGTCCAACTCCCCAACGAAAATCCTAAGGTCAACTTCGAGAAATCAACAACACACCCTAGTAAATAAAATCTAGAAGCAATCACCAAGTAAACAATACCTTCTAATACCAAAGCCACTAGTTGGTGATGAAATCCAACGTCGCAACAATGAAACGAGAAGGGGCAGGGCTAAGGTGGAAAAGTTACGTTGACGACCTGCTTAACAGACTTACGCCCTGGGGCAAGCTCCCACACATAATCGTGGGTATACCCTCCAAGGAGCCCGAGTGATTTTGATCAACGTCGATTCCAGGTACCGTGGAGACTTTCCCCTCCACAGTCACCTTGGGTAAGAACCTAGAGAGATAAGCCACTAAGGTCACCACAAACAACAATACTGCCTAGGGAAACAGTCGTCAGTCTGATCCACACGCAAAGGCAAGGTATCTAGCCCTAAATCAACTCAAAGGCTTCCACTCATAATTGTGGGTATACCTCGGAGTGACCCCCGTAATACGTGCAATCTCTACACTGATGTCAACAAAGCATGTTAGTATCTCTGCCAACACCAATGCGACCTAATGCTTGACCCTTGTGT
>ML808598.1:200194-214770 GCA_009831015.1 Picea engelmannii | reverse complement strand
TATTGGTAAGAAAGACACCAACTTTTTAACTTTTTAGATGTTTTTGTATTTTCATCATATTAAATGTTTTTGGTTTTATGGTTTTATCCGAAGACTAACACCAAAATCTTGTTGATAACACAGATGTTGGGGCATATAGACCTGCTGGTAGCTCTCCTATTCAACGTCGAGGAGAAGCAGTAGTTCCAGTCCCCCAGTATGCCGAGGACTACCTTACAGTGGAGCAAAATTTAGAGGGTTTGATGTCTGATGTTCCAGAGATGCCTCTGGAGGAGATCCCACAACGCGATCAGCGTCACACCGTGGGAGTCTCTGCCTCTATGGGTCATTTGCTCCGCATAGTAGCCAGGACCTTAGCATGCGATCGTGAACATCATTAGTGATGTCACTTTGTAGAAGCCATGGGCTTCATTTTTTGATATTTTGGTTTTCGGACACATTTTGTAAAAACAAACTTTAACCGTTATATATATACATGGGTTCTACCGGCTTACTTTACATTTGTGTACAATTTAATGTGTTTGATTTTATAAGTGATTTAAATGCTTGTCTAGCACATAATTAGCTAAAGCATCTGTCAATGTGTTAAGACTTCTCGGAATGTGTTGATATTCTATGTAATCAAAATGTCTTTCCAAGAGGCGAATCCACAAATATATCCTTAATAAAGTAGGACTTCGTATAGAATATACATTACTGAGATGTAGTACTACCAAATGCGAGTCAAGATGAACAACCAAATAACGAATCCTGAGAGAGATAACATCAACCAATAATTCAACCATGACACTATACTCTGCAATATTGTTGGTTGCTCGGCCAAGACATATACTTCGTAGAGATATGAGTTCATTTGTTGGGGCATAGATTTCCCAAGCAGCGAAAGTTAGGTTCCGAGTACTACAACTAGCACCGTCGGCAAAGCCAATATAAGGTAGCGAATACTCTGACATCTGGCAATCAAACACAACGTCACGTAAGGGTAGAGACCAGATAACATCAAAACAAAATTAAAGTAACACACTCACTCAGTATGATACATAAAAATACAAGTACTCATGCACAAATAACTCATGCGTAGTACTTCATCAAGTACAACCCATTCCTGGGTTCACTTAAAGGCACACCATCATAGTCCACTAACTCATACACTCCTTTTTCCAAAACTTTACTAACAATATAAGGCCCACGCCACATTGGTTCGAATTTCCCAGTTCCCAGGACATCTTTATCTTGTTCGTATAGAAGAACAAGATCTCCTTCAGAGAAGACACGAGGTTTGACATGTTTGTCATATTGTGCCTTAACATGTTTCTTCTGGGCTTCTATTACAAGAGTAGCGTCACAATGAGTCTCGTCTAATTGTATCAAATACAACAGACGTTCCTCTTCGACAGAAGTATTAGGTAGGAGTTCTACAACTAGCTTCAAAGACGGTATCTCGCATTCTATTGGCAGAATGGTTTCCATGCCATAAACTAATCGAAAAGGCGTGAATCCTGTGGCAGACTTAACAGATGTCCGATATGACCACAATGCCGAAAATAACATTGTGTACCAGCTGGTTTTATGGTTTTTATGGATTCCTATAATATGTATGAAAAACAACATTCGACTGCCACTACTTGTTCATATCACTCGAGTACCAAAGTGTAGCGAACTTCGCGGAAAGAGGCTCGAACGGTTCAATATCCGAGAAATTCGCACCTTCCAACATCTCCCAGGAAACAAAGGCGATGAGGATTAGGAGCCAGCTAAAGTGAAACTCGTAGCCCTGATCATGTGCTTCGCGACAGTCTAGTTCCAACTGATTAACTAGGTACTTAGCCGAGTTCATCTACAGGCCTTCGGTGCACTTCCCTACGATGTCAACAACAAAGCCTGTGAATTGCATAGGTCTGTTCTTCCTTACTAAATTTTTGGCTATTAGCTGACAGACTAGGTGCACTGCATCATTCTGGATGGAGGCTACCTTGTAGCCTTGCGTTCCCTTTTCAACATCATCGTATGTATCCTTGATCTTCTGTGCTAGCGCACGATCTGTGGCTTTTCCTCTATAGAACTCCTGTGAGTCAGGTCCTTGCATACTTAATCCCGTGATCCTATGGATCAATGTCGGATCGACTGTAATCTTGTGGTCTAGACATAAGTAACCGCCATGGTAACATGAAAGTAATAGCTTGACATAGGCGTTCACTTCCTGGTGCCTTCCAAAGTGTGGGATCTTCCTTACATTTAGCAGGGTGGACTACGCGAGGTTCATCATCCACGACTGGAGGATTATCTTTGAGTTCTTCCCCTTCGTCTTGGTTAGGTATTTGTACGAGGCGAGCATACTGTAGTTCTTGCGATCTCCGAGGTTGAAGTCACTGAATTTCAATGCTGTGATCTTGTCCTGTTGCGCTCGAACTACGCGTACGCCCTTTGGGAGGTACATAGTAATCATGGAGTACTCGAAATCTCTTGGCACACTATCTCGAGTCACCGCGCCAGCTAGAGGCAGGATGTAATAAGGCAATATGGACTGGATCAGCTTCGCATTTTCTAGGTCATCTCTGTGTTTGGTTCTCTTTTCTGCTGATGGTCGAGATGATCCAGGTACGTGAGCAGTCGATGAAGAGGCTTTCAGTCCTCTCGTCGATGATGCTTGAATACTTGCAGACATTTCTCTTTCAGACATTACTCTTGCAGTCATTAGGTCAATGATAACTTCCTCAACAATTTTCTCAGCAGCGCTAAGCTCGTTTGACATGCACGCTCGTGGTTAAATATCTCGGGTTCGAAGAGTAACCGCTCAATGCAACAGGATGAATGGTAATAGTGCGATGATCACTATGTGAAATCAACTAGTCTGCGGGCTTAGATTCATGGTTAGAAAAAGTGTTCTCGTTATGTGGCACGACAAGATAAATAGATAACTTGACAATGAATCTCTTGCAACGGGTGAGAAGCCTTCATTAACTCGGTGCTGTCCATTATGGAGTGGTCCCAACGGTCTAGTGACGAACTTTCTGATCATAAATTCCTTTCTACCCGTTCGGGTCGTCGGTCTAACGATTATACTATTTCTAATGACTATATTGCATCGCCATGGCAAAGGGCCATGTGACGCAGTTCTGATATATCGACGAAGTTTGAATTTTTCAAATTTTCCTTTTGCGAAGTTCCCTCTGGAACCTTCTGTAACTTTTCGATTTTAGCTTTCTTCTTACTTAGTTTTCTAGCCTTCTTTCCAGTGAGCTTCGTCTCAGAATTCCTTTTTCCATTCTGATTCTTATCTTCTTTTGGCAGAGTAACTTCGCATTGGTGAGGTTCTTTCCTAGAAATCAGGGGTAATACTTCATCTGTATCTGGAATAGGCACTTCAGTATTCTACGAATATTCTAGTGTTCTTCCTACTTTGACATCCAAGTCTCTGGTCTTAAATAGCTTCACTTGGTTCTATTGTTCTTCAATCAAGTGTGCAATCCTCCTAGTCATGAAATCTTTTAACTCTTGCTTCTTCTTCTCTACGATTTCTTCTTCTTTCCTTCTGGCCTAATCTCCATAGAGGACAGGCGATCTGTGCAGATCTCTAGATCCTCCTTCCCCGAGTAGATCTAAGCATGCAACCTTCCACAGTCTCTTACAATGACTTTCAATTAGCTCTGCAAGTCTCACATAGTATGCACCAAAGCACTTACAACTCTTGATCACATAGATCCAACTCTAGCACTTAGCCAACTTGCAACTGCCTCTTCTTACATTGCCTAGCCTTCTATAAATATACATTACAAAATAGGCCTAAGCATGGGTAAACCCATGGGCCGACATTCCCATACCCGTTACAAAATCCCAAATCCCAAAAAAGGCCCTAAAAGGGGCCGAGATCTCGTGATCTCCGCTTCGTCTTGCGCTCTGCCTTCGACAACTCGTCGAAGTCCCAAAATCAGGTCAAACATGACCAAGAATCCTCAAAACTTGGTCAAGGGGAAACAAGTAGTTAGAGAAGAGATCAAGTTTGGTAAAATACTAAGCACCACTTGATTAATCAAAAAGGTCATCAATGACAATAATGGGAAATTTTTCTTTCATGGTGAGTTTGTTGAGAGTGTTCGACAACACATGTATTCCAACAAAGGACAAACACCTTCGGTAACCACTCACACAACCGGATCAAAGATCAACACATTGATGTTTTCATGTGGTAAAACCCCTACAGGGAAACATTCATGGCCCCAACCAACGCGACCACTTGGAGCAGTTTATTAATGCAAAAGAAAAATATTACAAAGAGATTTTACAAGAGAATTTCTCACAATCGATCATCGGAAAATGACCCTCCATGCTCTTTAAATAGAGATCATGGACCAATTGGGTGTTAATCCACAGATCAATGGCCATTGAGATCGAGGAGAGTATGAACTGTCGGATCACTCTATGTCGGGAACATATCATGATCGTCAGATTTCCTAACTACAAATGCATACTAAAGAAACACACTTTTACCTAATGACACATTAGACCAAGTAGATCTTAACTAACTCCTAAGTGTCTAGATATCCTTACAACCCCCCTTAAGAACAACTTGGGATATGATTTACAATAGTTACAGAATAGGAGAAGGAAGGAGGCGTTAGAAATTATCCCCCCTTAACGACAATTTCCTGAACTCCTAACATAGACCGAAGTTTGGAAAACTTCGCTTATGTAAGATACTTTTTGAAAATGTCTACAACTTGATATTCTGTAGGGAAAAAGAGCACTTCAATAACTTGATCATGAATGAGCTTTCTGATGAAGTGAATGTGTAGATCAATGTGTTTTCTACGTTGATGTTGAACTGGGTCTTTGCCGAGATTGATGGTACTCTGATTGTCGCACCAAAGGCTGGTTGGATGCTGCTACTGGAATCCAAACTCTAAAAGGATCTGTCAAAGCCACAAGGCTTCTTGACTTGCATTTACCATTGCTCGGTACTATGCTTTTGCTGAAGAATGTGCAATAGCCTGTTGTTTCTTATAGGCCCAAGTGACAGGTCCCGAACCAAGGCTGGAAACATAACCTACAGTAGACTTTCGATCATCAGGGTCGCCAACCCAATCTGAATCAGTGAAACCAACCAATAAAGGAGTCCCCCCTGAACTGTAATGTATCCCGAAATGAACTATACCACAGACATAACGAAGTATCCTTTTAGTTGCTTTCCAATGGATTTCATGGGGTTTTTTCATATACCGGGCAACAAGACCAACAACAAACGAAATATTAGGACGAGTATGAGTCAAGTATAAGAGGCTACCAACTAACTGACGGTACAGGGTAGCATCAACTTCGGGAGAAGTATAGGTGGCAGTAAGCTTGACTCCAGACTGGAAGGGAGAAGGGGCTGGTTTACAATCGTTCATGTGAAAGTGACGAAGAAGGTCACAAGAATACTTAGACTGGGAAAGACAAACTCCTTCATTGGTTTGCAAAACTTGTAGGCCAAGGAAATAGTGCAAAAATCCTAAGTCTGTCTTTTCAAAATTATTCTTAAGGTTGGTTTTCACATGGTTTAAAAGTTTTGAGTCACTACCAGTAAGGATAAGGTCATCAACATAAAGGACAAGGATTATGAGATGGCTTCCTACTTTCTTGGTATAGACATTAGGATTAGAATGGAATCTAGAGAATCCAATGGCAATAAGAAAGATTTCCATTTTGGCATACCAAGTTCGGGGAGCTTGCTTGAGACCATAAAAAGATTTCTTAAGGCGACAAACAAGGCTAGAGTCATTATGGACATAGCCAGGAGGTTGTTCCATGTAGATTTATTTTTGCAAATATCCTTACAAGAAGGCGGATTTAACATCTATCTGATGTACCTCCCATTTATGTGAGGCAACAAGGGCAATGACAAGTTGGATGGAATTCATTTTGGCTACAAGGGAAAAGGTTTCATTATAGTAAATTCCTTCAAATTGGGAAAATCCTTTGGCAACTAACCGAGCTTTGTGTCTTTCAACACTTCCATATGATGCATACTTAGTTCTATAGACCCATTTACATCTAACAAGTTTTCTTTCTTTTGGAAGAGGTACAAGATCCCAATTATCGTTTGCCATTAAAGAACGATACTCTTAATTCATTGTTGTATCCAAATATAGATGACCTGAAGCTTCTACAAATGTCTTTGGATCATGAGTTTCTGAAACTTGAGCCAAAAGAGAAGAGTCTCGCTAGAACTATGAACATGTTCGATGCTTATCTGAAGGATCACCGACAAGATCACCAACTGCTTCGCGTGTTGAACAGATCCATCTAGGAAGCAGTGGAGCTGGTGCTGGTTCAGGTTCAAAGGATTCATCTGGAGGAAGGTGAGAAGGTAGAGGTGGATTTTCATCCTCACTGTCATCATCTGAAAAAGAAACTAGAACAAAAGAAGGCAAAAACGCCGAAGATGTCTCATAGGCTGAAGAAGGCACAAACGCCGAATTAGGCTCGCAGGCCAAGATATTTTCATCAAATTTAACATCTCTTATAATAATAATTTCATTATAATGTGGTTGAAGAAGTCTGTAACCTTTGACATCTTCAGAATAACCAACAAATATACACTTTTCACTTTTAGGCCGCAATGCTTTCCTTTTCTCATCATGAATGTGAATCCATGCTATAGTGACAAATACACAGAAGTGACTTATATCTAGTTTAATTTTAGTCCAAGCTTCTTCCGATGTTATATTTTTAAGAGCCTTTGTGGTAATGCAATTTACTATGTAATTTTCACAGTTGATTTTTTCCACCCAATACTTTAGACTTAATCCCTTAGATTGAATCATACAATTAACCATTTCTTTTAATGTGCGGTTCTTTCTCTCAACAACACCATTTTGTTGTGGTGTATATGGAACAATGTGAGGCATTTGGATGCTCTGTGTAGTGCAGTAACTTGTAAAATTATTGTTCACATATTTGTCTTCATTATCTGTTCTTAACCTTTGAATTTGATGTCCATATTGTTTTTCTACAAGAGTTTTGTAGGCCAAAAACTTGTCAAAAAATTCGCTCTTAAGTTTTAAGAAGTAAACCCAAGTACGTCTGGAAAAGCCATGAATTCAAGTTAAAAAATACTTGCACCCAGAAAAAGAAGGAGAAAAAAGTGGACCACACAAATCACTGTGAACAAGCTGCAAAGGGCCCGAGGCATGCCAAGAAGCACGTTTGTCAAAGCTGTCCCGATGATTTTTTCCAAGAACACAACCGACACAAACACTATCTCTGCATGAAACAAGAGGAAGACCAATCACGATCTATTGATTACATAGTTACTTCAATGAGCGATAGTTTAGATGACTATACCGCTCATGCCAAAGTTTGCTCAAGTCATCGCTATGAGCAACGAAAACTGATGAAAAAGATGATGACCCAAAGTTGTCAAACTTTTACAACCTGGTAATATCATCAACAATTCCAGTTGAAAGAATATGCTTAGGATATTTTAGATCCTTGATTACAACTTGATGAGGTGAAAACTCTACAGTTTTACCTTCACCTGAATGAGTGATTTGATATACTGATAGAAGGTTACAAGAAAGACTTGGAACACATAATACATCATTGAAATGACCATTTTCTACTTGAACTGTTCCAAATCCTTCAACACTAAGAGATCTACCATCACCAACAAATATTTTCTTGGTGTTACATTCATTGAGGGTATAAAATATGTCTCTATCCTTAGCCATATGATAATATGCTCCAGAATCAATAATCCACTCATCATAAGTAGAAGTAGAAGTTGTATTGAAGGAGAAACCAGAAACTGAAAGTGCATGTCCATGAGAAGAAGAAGAACAAGTAGAATCAATATTAATGTTGTGCTTCTTCATCGCTGATTCTAAAGCTGCCATCTTCTTGAAACATTTGGACTCATCATGACCATCTTTATCACAAAATTTTCAATGTCTGTCAGTCTTCTTATTTTTATATTTTGCTCATTTGTCTCTATTAGGAGCAGAAGCTGTCTGAGTGGGTTTGGGACCCTTATTTTTCTTGTTGTTGTGGCGATGATGTTGCTTCTTGGGATTATTGGGTTTATCTTTCTGATGGAAAACTAAGGCTTTGTTGGAGGTACCTGCAGTACTAATCACTCCAAGTTGTACTAGGTTATCATGCTCTCTAATCAAAGCACCACAAAAGTTCTGAAGATTGGGTTTTTGATAAGCTGTCCCTAGAGCCTCTTGCATGGCATAAAAGGTAGATACAAACACATAATATGCACTACCTAGATTAGAAAGAATAAGATAGATGGAACAATCTTCTTCTATCTTTATCTTACATTCTTCACATAGAGTTCTGAGTGTTTTAAATTTAGATGGATAGTATTCAATGCAAGAAAAATCACTTGGACTTAAAGTTAGTACTTGATTTCCTAACTGTTGTGCTCGAATAATATTGTTTTTACCAAACACAGATTCAATCTTTTTCCAAGATTCTTTGGGTTTATCAATTGATTGAAGGTGGAACCTTAAATCAGGAGAGATGGACATTCCGATTAATCGATGTGCTTCGTCATTCCTATTATCCCATTTTACTTTCTTATCAGCATCAGTTAGTGTTGTTTCCTTTACCAAGGTAATTCGGTACAAGCCTTTACTTCTTAATAAATCCTCCATATGGGATTTCCATTGGAAGTAGTGGGTGCTGGTAAGTAAGAGATTACTTGTACAATCCATATTAAATATGTAGATAATATGGATTTAAAAACTGAAACTAATGATCTGAATGGAAATATCTCAAAAAGTTATGCGGTTTAAAAAAAAAAAAACGGCACTAAAAATGGACTTTGGATATGAGAGTTATGCCCTTTAAAAAAAAGGCATAAACGGTAACCAAATGACCATGTGGTGGTGTAAGTTGCTTTATGAAGTGACCCACTTTTATAAAGAGAAGTGGGTATCACTTTTACAATAAAGTTACTACATGCAAAATAAATAACTCTAAAATAAAATATTAAAGTTACTTATAGTGATTCACTTTTATACTTGAAGTGAAATACACTTTACAATTTTAGCATGAACTTAAAAAAAAAAAGTAACAAAAGAGAGACTTGAACAAAAACTCTTTTCACACAAGAAAAAAAAATTTGCTTCTCGATGACAACAAGGGTTAGATATCGGTTAGCTTACCTGGAAGATGCACCTTTTCCTATCTATTTCTGATTTGCTGAGATTGCACATGGCGCGGGGAAAAGAGCATACACAGATCTAAAAGAATAACAACCCAGAAACAAATAATATAAAATTGAAATAAAACCAAAATAATACTTTTCAAAAATTTAAAAAAATGCGTATTCAAGCTTTATACCTCCAGATCTCATTGTAATGGCCGTATCTTGGGAAAATGGAAACCTTTTCGAGTGAAATGAAAAGTTTTCGAGACTGAAACGAGTTCTTAAGACATAATGGAACAATCCTCTTGGCCCATAAATGTATGGAAATGACAAAAAATGGAGATGAGACAACTTGGCTTCATGATCTCGATCTACAACAGGAGCGAGTCTTCAAACATGCTCTGATACCATGTTCGACAACACAGGTATTCCAACAGAGGATGAACACCTTCAATAACCACTCACATAACCAGATCAAAGATCAACACATCGATGTTTTCACGTGGTAAAAAACCTACGGGGAAACATCCACGGCCCCAACCAACGTGGCCAATTGGAGCAGTTTATTAATGCAAAAGAAAAAGATTACAGAGAGATTTTACAAGAGATTTTCTCACGATCAATCATCGAAAAATGAAACTCCATGATCTTTAAATAGAGATCATAGACCAATCGAGTGTTAAGCCATGGATCAATGGCTGTTAAGATCGAGGAGATTATGAACCGTCAGATCAATTTATGTCGAGAACATATCGTGACCCTCAGATTTCCTAACTACAAATGCATACTAATGCATACTAAAGAAACACACTAAGAAACACATTAAGAAACACACTTTTACCTAACGACACATTATACCAAGTAGATCTTAACTAAATCCTAAGTGTCTAAATATCCTAACAGAGAGCTCGAAAACCAAGACACATGTGCTAAGTACCTTCTTTCTTGAGTACCATGACTACTCGAGAAGAATAGGGACTAGTACTGGGAAAAATGACATTGGCTTCTAGCAATTCTTGAACAATCTTTTCAAATTCATTCTTCTAGAAAAAGGGATGGAGATAAGAGAGAACATTTGGAGGAAGACTTCCCAAAACAAGAGGAATGGAATGATCATGGACACCACGAGAAGGTGGAAGTCCCTGGGGGTTTTGAAACACAACTTGGTGTTGGGAGAGGATAGATTGGAGGTTAGGATGTACATAGGGTGTCTCAACCGCTTGAATGGAATGAAGTTGGGAAATAATACCTGAATGACCTTTTTTGAGGAGATTTTCCATTCAGTGGGAACTAATGATCTCTAATGACCCTGCTATGATGCCTTAGAAATGGTGTTGTTGGCCCTCTTGTTGGAATTTCATGGTTAAATTATGGAAATCCATGGTGATAGGGATGGGAGTGCGTATAATTATGCACCAAGTACTATGTCACTATCACGCATGTCAATAGAAAACATATGAGATTTAAGGTAATATTGACCAATTTGGAGGCGCATAGTTTCACAATACCCTCCACATTTCATGGAATCCCCATTGGAAATCATTATTTGGAAATTATTAATTGGACAAATATAGCAATTTACCTCTTGGGCAATGCAGCGATGAACAAAATTATGGGTGCTTCCGCTGTCAACTAAAATGTTGACTTTCTGGTTCTTAATGTAGCCAATTAATTTGAGGGTTTGGGGAGCAGACAAACCTGTGAGTGCATTGAGAGAAATCAATGGTTCAACTATCGACGGATCAGAGAGTGGAGGAAGATCCTTTGGTGGGGGTAGCTCTGGTACATGAGACACATATTCCTCTTCTTCAAAAACATCCTCATAACTAGCCATAAAAAGCTTATGTTACTTACACTTGTGCCCTAGAAAATACTTGTCATCACAATTATAACAGAGACCCTTAAGTTGGCGTTCAACCATTTCATCCCGAGTCATTTTTGTCAGGAAATGAAAGACACTTCCATACTAATCCTAGCATAAGAGAAGAATAATTTAATCAGGAACACAAATGAAAACATGCAATCACACAATACACCGAGATTTTACCCCGGAAACCCTTAACCAGACAAACCAACATTCCTTTGAGCGTTCTGCTCTCTTGTTGTCTTATTCACTCAGAATAAAAGGTTACATGTCTAACCTTGGTCCACACCTAAGACACAATTGACATCATACCCTCTTGCACAAGAAGGAACAACCCTGTAACCAAATTGGCTTACATATGCATGATCAACAACCTACACTTACACATGCATAAACCTGCAAAAGTGAAATCTATGATCACCTAACAACAACAACCTTTACAACCTTAAAACACACTTCATTATAGGTTTTAAAATAGGAAAACCCCTAAATATTGGCACCCAAAAATGGTTACATATCCATGCATATCATTGGCTACAAATCCCGCAAAAATCGAGATTATTTTACAGTCGACTACTAGTCGACCTCCATTCAATTTCTAGTCGGTCGTCTCACGCCTGTATTTCGACCTATTGTTGGTTGAATTATCGTCGATATCTTCGACTTCGAATTTACCCGGTCAACTTCCTCGACCTTCGACTTGTTGTTGATCTACCTCGACTTCGAATGCCAGTCGATTCACCTTGACTAGAATTTCACTACAAAGAATATAACAACGCAAAAATTTTCTGTATCTTGAGGGGAGTGGCAGGAGTGGAGGGAAGGGGGGGTTTGGGGCGAGGGATAAAGGGTGTTTTTCAGGTTTGGGAGGAGACGACTTGTTGTGCTTCCTTGTCCCATTTTGTAGATTCTAACCAAGTATGGGGGAAAGCCATGAGCACATGGGCACATATTTTATCCTTGAGGCAATTGATAAAGCATTCCCTAAAAAAAACATCTATCATGCCCTCTGTTTGGAAAGCTAATTAATCAAAAGGAAACTGTAAACTCTTCCACCGGGCTAGTTTGTTTCAACTTGGTCAAACGACCTAAATGATGGGTGTCGGTGTCAAAGAAGTCATAGAGAGCTACAACAAACTATGTCCAAGCCACATACCCTTGGCATGCCTTTTTACACCATTTACACCATTGTCATCGTTCAAGATCCAAATGGAGAATACCATAACATAGTTTGGCCATCTCATTGGTAATGCTATGCAAAGAGAAGTGATGTTCCATTTGGGTGACCCAACCCGTGGGATCTGAACCATTAAATTTGTTCGCATCCACTGTAGGAAGGCATAGATCACACTGAAAGTGATGGGACAAAAAAGTCCGGGAATTGGAGGAAGTCTAACCTTCACGTTGCAAAGGTTGGTCAGATGAGGTAAGGTCTATGGGAATATTCAACTTGGCACAGAGATGGGCAGTGAAGGATTCAATATGGGCATAAAGGTCCTGTTTTAGGGTTTCCATTTTGGTGTCTATGGTGGAATACATTTTGGCATTGATGGTGGTAACATTGGCACTGAGTTGCCGCACTTTCTGTTGTGTCTCAAAGAAAGAAAATGACAAGGTATTGAGGCGTGATTCAAGGTTTTGGATACGGGTGTGGGCCATGGTGAAAGGGGGAACATGAAAGAGGTGGGTGGGACCACACAAAAAAGGGGTTACAGGTGAAGGGTATCACAATGATCAGGGCGAAGAGGGGAATCCAATGGGGTAGGTACAAAATAAGGGGGATGGAAGGGGTCGGGACCACATAGAATATTAAAAACAAAAAATGATAGGTATGACTGCAATCAAAATGAAAAGAGGAATCCAATGGGACAGGTCTCAAATAAGGGTGCGAGCAGGCCCCAAACTGCAGTGACGAAATGTCCAAATTCTTAACAGGAAGAAATGTGTAGTAATTTCACAACTTGATTGCAGGGGGTAAGGTTGCATGACAATAGAGATTCTTTGTTCCTTTTCTATTATGTTTTCGTCCCAAGGGTTAGGGTGTTAAGGATTTCTATATACAAGGGTTTTCCTTGTGCTATAACTCTTTGATATACGTGCAGGTTGAACAGTAGTACTCGACCCAATATCTCAGGGCACCAACTAAGGAGGCTAGACCATACCCTTAGTCGTACTACTTGATTACCCATGCACCAAAGAGTATCTTCCCGAGTGTTGTTCTCAGTGGAACTATAACAATCAAGCGTTCGATCGATCGATCTATAAAGGGTTTCAAGATACATAGGTCGGTCTGTGTACATATGATGTCTTATGCGCTACCACTTGAAGGGGTACCAACATGGGTTAAAAGGGTCTCCAAAAATGTGAGCTTAAGTACCTCTTGTATTTTCTCTGGGTATGCTTCCTTGACCGTTGATTTATGCACTGAACGACAATTCATTGTAGTTTTAAGATACCAGAATACGTCTCTACTCTGAAAAAATCTAACCCACAATTTCTTTCCAAGGAAAGTACTCTGATAACACTTGTAAGGTGCCAGATCTATTATAATAGCAGAAAACATAAATACTACACATAATAATAGTGGAACAACACAATATATGAAACCACAACACTAAAATAATACCTTTATTGATAGGAAACAATTTTCACTTGCCTCTTTGAGGGGGAAACCTCAAGCAAAGAAGCTCTCTATTACAATTCTCAAGAAAAAAACTTCTCATGCCCTCGACTACTATTTATACTAAATCCATATACCAAAAGAACAATCTAGACTAAGATCTTTCTAGAAGAGAAAGCTTCTATTAGGTCTTCTTACATTTGACTTTTTCTTCCTTATTACTAGGCCTTATTAATATCAACCTTTATTACATGAAAAATATATTATTCTACCTACGTGAGGGGTTAGGGAGGTTAGGTACCTAACACTTCTTCATTTTGGGGTTAAAATTACAACCTTGTAATGTTGTTAATCAAGACTTTAAAATTAACTGATGAATTGAAAATTGGTGCTACCAGTGATGCCCTTTTTTTTAGGGGGGGGGGAAGGGTGGTGAAATTAAAATTTGTTTGACACATTGGCCTTAACAACTGGTATCGTTGTAGGGGCGGCAAGTGCAGGGGGAGTCATCTACAACTCCAATGGACAAAAGATTGTAGATTACTCTTGGGGACTTGGGAAGAGCATTACTAATAAAGCGAAAGTGTTGTTGCATACATGGGACTCCAAATTGCACATTCAAGAAACATCCAAACCCTCACTGTTCTTGGAGACTCTGAAACAGTAATAAGGGATCTCCTTGGAAAATCAACCTCTGGCAACCAATTCTCTAGTGCCCTTCACTATCGAATTAAAACCCTAAAACGACAATTTTCCAAGATCCACTTCTTCCACATCCTTCGCTCTCAGAATCAAGAAGCTGATTGCTTAGATAAATCAACAAAGACTATGGAACATGGTCAAATCAACCAAAACTCCTCTCATGCCTTACTTCCTTAGTTTTCACCGTCTTCGACGACTCTCATTCACAACTCTGGACCTATCCTCTTCGAACTCTAATCTAGACCTACCCCCCT
>ML808598.1:172227-195415 GCA_009831015.1 Picea engelmannii | reverse complement strand
TTCATTTTTTAAAATCTAGAGTTTGGATTCTTTACATAATACAAACTCTTTAGGTAAAAAAGCTTAGACATATGAAATAACCTACTCTGAAACTAATCTCCTTACAAACATTTTATAAATTTTCACATCAATGACTTAACATCATTACATGACCATGATGATGATGAGAATGAGGATAAGGATCAAGACGAGGATGATGATGAAGTTCAAGATGAAAATCATGAGAGTGATGTCAATGATGACAATGATGACCATGACAATGAGAAATTTTAAGATGATGACATTGACAATGATACGATCCATGATGAAAAATGATGATGATAATGCTAAAAGTGGGAAAGATATTAGGGGTTCCACACACATACATTGTGAACATTTCCCCTTTTCCTTCATGAATAATTGCAAATCATTTTGTTGATAACTCACTAAGATATCTTTGAATTCCCATTAATACATAACTCTCATTTTTGAATTCTCATTAATTCAATGATGATGACGAGGATGAAAATGTCAATAATAGGGGTTCCATGCACATTTGTTGTGAAGATATCCCCTTTGCCTTCATTCATCATTGCAAAACCATTTTTTTCATCATTCATTAAGTTATTTATTAATCATTCTATTAAACTTAAATCATGTTTTTAGTGTCTAAGGAAACTCTAAAAAATGCCCTTAGCCTTGTCCACATTATTAAGCCATCATCCATCGCCTTAATATTTTTTTATCTATTGCACATTTGACTAAAATTAGGCCACTACCTCACTTAATTTTACCATCACATGCCCAAGGCCTAAGTGCATTATCCAAGTCAAATCCAAGCCTAGGCCCATTGTGGAGGGGCCCATACCTTATGCTCATCATCATCATCATCATTTCCCTTGTCCTCATCATCATTCTTGTCATTGTCATCATCAACATCATCTTAAACACCATCCTTCTAATTGAAAACTTGTTCTTCTTTCCAAAGGATTGTAATTAGGAGTAGAGAGGGATACAATTTGATCTTTCTATAATAGATCTTTTTGTTGTTGTCCCATTGACAGATTTCATGATGATTGGTGATAACACGTAAGAAAAAATGTAGTTATAAGCTTATAGGTTATCCATCACTGTAATACCCCAGCTTGATCCCCAGATTGTAAATATATTGTATATGTGATACTTAGGCTGGTGAGTCGATATGTTTGGGTTAGAGTGTCTATAAAGATGACCAAATGATAGAGAGATTGTATTATAAAGTGTACATATACACTAACTAATAAAATAACACCACGATTGTAGACTAAGGGCTGCAAAGAGTATGGGGGATAAGATGCCCCGAGTGGGAAAGGGGACTAAGGGCTAGGTAAAGGGAGATTAAGCCAAGGAGGCTAAGAAAATATAGTATAATAATTCCCTAAACCTTTATATTATTATATTATATAATAATATAATATAAAAATGACACATGCATATTTAAAGGCTAAATTTGGTTTATTTATCCATTCTGACCAGGTTAACTACATGAGTTTCTTTAGGGAAGATGGTGACCTAGACTATGGAGTTTTCCCTCTGGATCCTAGGTGGACCTGGGTGTGTACACTTCTCCTTGGGTTTCTTTGGGGAAAGGCTAGAGCCCTGAAGGGAGAAATGTGGGGATAGGTTTCCTGGTGTGGCGCCTGGAGGGTACCCGAAGACCTCTTAGGGAAGCTGGAACTCCTGGAGTCACAATACTCTAAGAATTCCTATCCGGCCTGTGCTGGAGCCCTAGAAGGGTAGTGGTGCAACCTGAGGGACCGCGATGCAGAGAAGGGGGAATACTACATTGAGTTGTGCAAGATGATGGGGAATGAAATACTTTAGGTTGGAGTGTTGTTAAGGTTTGGTAACTTGGCCTAAACCTTGTTGGTACTGACTATGGACCATAGTTGGCTTAAGAATCGCTTTTCCATGGTGGAGTAATAGCCTCAACTTAGGGGTGACTCATTGTTGAGAGATTATGAGAAGCAAGATCTATGGTTTAGAGGAATGTCAGAGGTTTGATTTCGGCTGATGTTTTCACAAAAGATAAGTTCCATGTGCCTTTTTTATTAAACTATGCAATTTATGTGTTAATTTTCGAATGCTTATATAATCTCTGTGTATTTTTACATTCTTGAATTTTTAATGTGTTATACATAACTCTACATGTAAAATTATAAGATAGAGTAGGTGCTATGATATGGTAATAGGGGTTGGTTCTTATTATGTTGAATTGGAGGGAAATTATGAAATTTCCTAGTACCCTACCAACCCAGCAGGTACCGAGGTGGCCAGGTACACTACAAAGTGGTATCAGAGCTCCAATTTCAACACTAGATCTATGTGGGACAAACAAAATGAGGAGAGGTGAAAATGTTCGTAGGTCTTTGAACTATTTGAAAAAATACCAAAGAGAGATGTGATCTCCTCGAATGAGGATGCCTGCCAAGCATTTCACAAAACGCCTAAATGAAGTTGGCCTTGCTGGAATGACATGATTGTTGCTAGTGAGGCCTTAAAACTCTTTGAACATATGGAGATTGAAGTGATGCAATTAGACTTGTATCTATTAATGTTAACTCTTCAAAATGTGTCCCTTGTCATCCCATAAAAACATCGTCTCTCGATGAAGAATAATAACCAAACTAGCCTACAAACACAGTTCAATGTTTAAATGCAAATCATCAACAAATTGATGTTTAAACGCAAATCATCAGCATTTCCTTCTTCTATTATGTAACACACCCGACCCCTTAAGTGCCCATTCTAGGGATGGGAAATCAAAATGTTTCTTACTTTAGTCATCTTTATTAATCTCTCCGAGGTCTTCACCCTCTTAAACTCGCTCGTAGCTTTCTAACAACTGTTACCGGGTTCAGATCCGACCTCTGGTTTGCAAGATATGGCCTCCTAAACTTCTTTGGGGAGTTATTGGTTGAGGGCCACGTGGCGTCCACGTGGGTGCATATCGTTCGTACCATTTCTAGGTTCCTACCTTCCACAGAGGAGGTCCATCCACTATCCAAAACAACAACAAGAATTAATCCTCATCTAACACACATTCTAGAGGAGAATTCGGCATTCGACGATGAACGTCCCTTTTATTTTCTACACACACGTCCTCCGAAGTCCCGAATTATCGAACTCCCAAAGGAGCCCAGAATCTCTCCACGTGGCTCCGGTCTTCAGGCCTTTCAACTTACCCACGACACTACATCCCAAACCTCCGGAGTCCCGAAGTTCCAGACTCTCGAAGGGTCCACCCTTGCACGTTGTGGTGTACTAGATGCGGAGGCGAATACAAGTGGGTCCTGCATACTCCTCCCGCCAAATGGACCAAGAAGGTACATTCCAGGTGTGACATGTGGAAAGGAAGAGATGACACGTGGCCCTTATGGTGGGTGACACACGTCATGTGTTAATGGTCGTGTAGGGTCTACGAGGTGTACGGTTCCATGTGACACATGGCACGTCAATCGTGGGTCCATGTCACCCTGGATGAAGTCACTGTGCCACATCACTCCGGACTGATAGCCTTCGAAGCCCTTCAATCTCACGATCAAGGTGTGTCCACGTAACCCCTGGATCGACGACCTTCGTTACTTCATGACTTCGATGTTCATGGGATCTGTGGTGTGACTTCCTCCTTGCTCCTGGACTGGTCAGTGCTGGGATGACCATGGTCTATATCTAACAGTCAGGGGAGGTCCCGAAGGGTCCCTAGATCTACGGTTCTCATCACTTCGTAGCTCCGGCCTTCAGAATTTTTGACACTATGTTCGCTCCTCTCTCCTGAAGCAGGACTCCTCCGAAGTACCGTATGTGGGTCCCTCTGCGTTTTAATCGGATGATTAAGAAGGGTTCCTAATGGAATCCCCAAATCCACAAATCTCATCACTTTGTGACTTCTGCGTTCATATAGTTTGATTCTATATCATCTCTGTTCTCCTGGAGTAGGACTTCCCCGAAGTTCTCTTAGCATAAATCCAATGGCCAAGGGGTCTCTTGAATATCCCTGAATTGGTGGCTCACGTTACTTCGTGATAGGTAAATCGATCAAGGTTTAGCTGTGGGGAAGGTCTATCTGCCACGGTTAGGGAATCCACCAGGTGCCGGTTAACCTTGTGGGTAATCGTCACCATTAGTTTCCTTTGGCCAGTTTACAATTGGTAGGGTCGAAACACTCTAGAGCTCCGAACTCGCAGAGTTCTGAAGCCAGAAAGGATTAGCTCCTTTCGGGCCTAGCTTAGGGTTCCCAGACCTTGGTCACATGGGTCCTTTGAAAAATATTGTGGGATATGCGCTAATTCCTTTAGCCATAAATGGGTTAATGACATGGGCATGATACCTTGGTCACAGGGTGAAGAGTCTGAAGGAGGCGTCCTCATTCCACAAGGTTTGAACTTGGAATTCCCATGAAGGTAGATTCTAGAAATCAATAGGACTTAAACATTCCACTAAATCCTACCCCCGCCCTCTTGCATGCTTACATCCTAAAAATATTTAACTACTAAATTGAAGCAAGCAAACGACCATTCAAAAGCATGAGTTCATAGAGAGATAATACATATATCTACCTTAATTATTCAATACAGAACTTATTCATAGACAAATAAATATATTGAATCATCATTTCCATTTCAATACACAGAGTATGAAGATACTTATCAGAAACCAAAAATTGTGAAGCGATTGTTGAAAGGGGTGCATGTTTCCACCCAACTATAGGCACAACTACTCCTGACGGATTTACTGCTAGCCACCCCCGAGCTATACCATGATGCTCCAAGAGAGACTCTTCCTTCTTTCTCAATGACAATCAAGGACGTAGGTTACTCTCCTCCTCCCACAGGATCTTAGCCACTGGTTTTCTCTATACCAAGAAAGGAGGTCTGCACAAGTACTTCCACAGTCACTCATCAGCCTCATTTATCATCTTGTAACGAAAACCCTGACAATGGATTCTTTCACCTAGAATGAGCTTATTTCCCAGTTCTTCTTTGAATCAGAGAGCTGTAACCTCTCTTTTTCTCTTCTCTATATTCGTCTTTCGAATCTACTCTCTCTGTAGATCTTCTTGCTTGCTCTCTTTTCCTCTCCCCCCAAATCACCTCTTTTCATGCCTTCCTCAACAAGGTTGCATGGGCCCGAATCCCCAGCTCGTGGTCAGGTCTTGAATTCTTACAGATGGGTGCTCTGCCCCATGTCTTCATTAACTCTCAAACAGGACTCTTCCAGCTACCACTCTGACTGGTAATTCATTTCTGGGTCAGAGAACTGTTCTATGTCTGAGCCATTAAATCCAATAAGGTACTGGTTTGGTGGGGGGGTCATCTCAACCATTTCTGGTTCCCCTCACCATATCTCTCATAGAATCCATGGTCTATCTTGGCAACCCCCCCCTTTCAACAGTTATGCAACACTTATCCATTTTCTATTAATAACATAAAATACATACATTGACCTTTTATAACAAAAGGTTCATCAAATCAAACATTCACACATATCTAGTCTGCCATAGTGTCTTGGCCAATTATAATTATATTTACAAACTGGGGGGGGGGAATGGGTATTACAATCCCCTCCTCCCTAAAGGAACATTGTCCTCGATGTTTATCTGTTGATGTGATATGTATGTATAGAAGTAAACAAAAATGGATATGCATGTTTCATGGCATCCTCCATTTCCCATGTAGCCTCATTTGGGACAAAGTGTTTCCACTGCACCTTGACCTGTGCAATGGTTTTGTTCCTGAGTGGGGTCTCCTTCCTGTCTATTATGCATTGAGGTTCCAACATGAATTCTCCCTCTGGTTCCACCTGAATTACAAACCAGTTAATAATATGATTAGAATCATGTACATATTTCTTTAATAACGAAACATGGAAAACATCATGTTCCTTCACGGTGGGAGGGAGTGCTAGCCTATAGGCTACATGTCCCACTCTATCTGGAATTTCAAAGGGTCCACAATACTGAGGCATAAACTTGGCACAAGCTCCTATCCTCAAGGATATTTTCCTGGGTCTAACTCAGAGATACACATGATCCCCTATTTTGAACTCTCTAGGAGTCCTCTTTCTGTCTACATAGATTTTTTGTCTATCCTGAGCTATTTTAAGATTCTGTTTTATCTAAATTACTTGTTGTTCCATTTCTTTCAACATGTCTGGCCCGATTGTAATTCTATCTACTAGATTATCCCAACTGATTGGAATCTTCCATTGTCTACCATAAAGGGCCTCAAAAGGGCTCATGTTCAATGACTCTTGATAGCCATTGCTGTAGGAAACATTTACCAGTGGTAGGTACTCTTCCCACTTCTTAGGATGATGCATTACATGCATCCTTAACATGTCCTCTAACACTTGGTTTAACCTCTCTGTCCGTCCATCAATTTGAGGGTGATAGGCTATGCTAAATAGCAATTTAGTTTCAAAACCAACAAATAGAGATTTCCATAAATTTGAAGTGAATTTCGTATCTCTGTCAGATATAATCTCCTTAGGCATGCCATGCGGCCTAAATATTTCTTTCATGAAAATACTAGCAATATCTATTTCCTTGCAAGTTGACTTGACGAGAATGAAGTGAGAAACCTTTCTCAATTTGTCCACCACCACCATTATGGCATCATTCTGTTTGGCCGAATTTGGTAATCCTATGATGAAATCCATGGAGATGGTTTCCCATTTCCATTCTGGGATTGGAAGGGGCTGAAACAAGCCTACTGGATGTCGGTGTTCTACCTTAACCTGCTGACATTCTAGACACCTAGACAAGTAATCAACTATGTCCTTCTTCAATCTCAGCCAATAAAACACTTTCCTAGTGGTTGTGATAATCTTCTGATAACCAGGATGACTAGAATATGGTATTTTGTGTAGTTCATCCATCATGAACCTCTTCAAGTCGTCACAGTTCAGAATATACAACCTACCTTTGTAAGTTAACAATCCATCATTAAACAATTGATAACCTTCGTACTTCATCACCGTGGGATCTTGCTCTAAGTAGGATTTTACTGTGTTGAAAAATGCATCTATTTCTTATGCACTTTTGAATCTCTCCCTGACATCCATTTCACAAGTGCTTATAGCTTCTAGGTGAATCATTTTCACACTTCTTCTAAGGGCATCAACCACTCTATTTTCTTTTCCTTTGATATGTTTGATTTCAAAATCAAACTCACTAAGGAGAGCCATCCATCTAGTTTGTCTAGCATTAAGTTTTGGTTGATAAAACAGGTACCTCAGCCCAAAATGATCTTTCATCAACACAAATATTCTACCCAAGAGTTAATGCCTCCACATTTTTAAAGCATGCACTTTGGAAGCCAATTCTAGATCATGGGTCGCACAATTTATTTCATGCTCATTCAATTTTCTAGATTCGTAGCAAATCACATGTTCTTCTTGCATAAGGACTCCTACGATTCATTCCTTTCAAGGATATGTACACACAAGGAAGTCCTTGTTTGGATCTGCAATCTTCATCACAGGTGCATTGGTTAGAAGGCATTTAAGCTCTTGGAATATCTCCTCACATTCTGATGTCCAAAGGAATTTAACTCCCTTTTTCTAAAGGGAAGTTATTGGGAAACCAATCTTGGAAAATACTTTGATGAACCTCCTATAGTATTCTTCTAGGCCCATAAAGGATTTGATATCAGATACATCCTTTGGTGTAGGGAAATCCATAATGGCTTTGATCTTTTCAGGATCAACTGCCACCCCTTCTTCAGAAATAACATGGCCTAAGTAATGGACTTATTTCTAGAAAAAGTCACACTTACTAAACTTAGCATAGAGTTGATGTTATCTTAGTACTTGAAGTACTAACTTAATATGTTTTTCATGCTCTTCCCTATTCTTAGAATATATTAGAATATCATTAATGAAAACCAATACAAATCTGTCTAAGAATTTTCTGAGTACATTATTCATTAAGCACATAAAAGTGGTTGGTGCATTGGTTATCCCGAATGGCACCACCACAAATTCATAGTGACCATATCTTGTCCTAAAGGTTGTTTTGTGGATGTATTCATCCTTAATTCTAACTTGATGGTATCCATACCTCAATTCAATCTTTAAGAAAATTGTAACACCCCTTAATTGGTCAAACAAGTCATCGATCCTTGGCAAGGAATACTTATTCTTTATGGTCATCTTATTGAGTTTCCTATAGTCTATGCACAACCTAAGTGTGCCATCCTTATTTTTCACAAACAAGGCTAGTGCTCCCCATGGAGACACACTAGGCCGAATGTATCCTTTATCCATAATTTCCTTTAGTTGTAGCTTGAGCTCAACTAGATTTGGTGTACTCATTCTAAAGGGTGTTCTAGACACTAACACCGCTCCTGGTGCAAGTTCTATTGAAAAGTCAATATCTCTTCTTGGAGGTAGACCTGGTACCTCTTCTGGGAACACATATTTATAATATCTTAATATGGGGTGATCCTCTAGGCTTGGTTTTTTGTCCTCAACATAGTCCAACACTTTTATTGCATACAAAGGACACCCTTTTATGCAATACTTCTTCACTTGAATGGATGATATTTGTCTCACTGAGACAATATTTTGAATCCCTTGTAGGGTTACCTTTATCCCTTCTTCATTTTCACACTCCAAAGTTTTGTTGTAACAATCCAACTTGGTTTTATTGGCAGCCAACTAGTCCATGCCAATCAGTAGGTCATAAGACCCTAAAGGAAGTATGTTTAGGGTCACTTGGGTGGGTAATCCGCTCATAATGAATTGGCATGCTAGTATGACCTCTATTACTTTTCTTTTGGTTCCAGTGGCTAGTTGTACCAGCCATGATTTAACATGTTTAACTTGTTGCAGTTTACATTTCTCAACAGTTTGAGGGGCAACATAACTCAAATTAGAACCAGGGTCAATTAAAATGGAAACTAGATGGTTGGAAATCATACCGTCCATTTCCACCATTGAAGCTTGGTGGTCAGCTTGTCTATTATCCAAGGATGCATAAATCTGTGGTATGCTCCTAGCCACATCATTGACTGTGGTAGCCTCTTGGATGTTGTAGACCCTCCTATTGTTTTGTTTTCTATATGGGCAGTCTCTCAATAGATGTTCCTCTCCACAACCCTAGGATTTCAAGGGTTCTCTCTTTGTGTTATCAGTCTTACTTGAGCCTGCTCCATATGGTTTATTTCCACTCTAAGAGGGGAAATTTTGCTGGTATACACTTTTAGCAAGAAGGATCATCTTAGAACATTTCCCATAGCTCTTGAATCTTGATGTTTTAAACCACTTCTTCTTGTATCTCGAAGTACTTTTCTTCTTCCAGTCCTCATGAGGTTCTGTTTTATTCTTGAATTTCTCATATATCAAATACCTTGCTTTCCGGATAGTGTCTTCTAAGGTATTTGGCTCATCAAATTCAATTATGTCTCGGAAGGACTGAGGTAGTCCACTAATGAATCATTGCATCTTTACCTTTTCATCCTTTATGTAGGGAACATACTATATCAACTCAAGGAATTTATTGATATATTCATCTATGGTGAGCTATCCCAACTTGAGTTCATAGAACTCCTTGGTCTTCCCATCAAAGTATTTCTTGGACATATACTTCTTCTTGAGGTATTTCTCAAATTGTTTCCATGAAAATTCCTTCTCATGGATTCCTTTCACGTTCCTAAGGTCCTCCCACCAAATGGAGGCCTTTCCATTCAGGTTAAAAATTACTATTTGAACTTTTAAATTCTCAAAGTAGTCATGGACTCTGAAGTACTTCTTCAAGCCAAGCAACCAAACTTATGCTTCTTCCCCTTTCTTAATTTCTCCGTTGAAGGTGGGTGGTTTTTCTTTCTTGAACTCTTTAGGGTCACGACTCTTGGAATGTTTCCTCTTCTTTCTTTTACTCTGGGAATGCGAACTAGTTTTGCTACTAGAAGATTCCTTGGAGTGCTCAGTTTCCTCACCAGAGGATTCTTCCAATGAGTGTCTCTTGGCTCCAGTTTGGGCCTTCTTTGAGGTTCTCCTCCTTGTGTGGCCACTTTCAGGGCCATGAATTCCTATCTCAAGTGGACTCTGGGTTTTGTTCGTATTATGTCTGTCCACATGACTGGCTGCTAGTCCATATTGCAACTACCTTTGTATATATGATAAGCTTTGCAGTAAGGCTTCATTAATTTCAGTTTGCTTTTCCTTCTCTTTTATCAACCTTTCATTGTCATCCTTACAACTTTGTAGTTCTTCCATTAGGATTCTTACAGTTTCATCCAAATTTGGAGGGATTTCCACCGCCCTCCTTTCATCAGATTCTTCCTCTCTATTGTGGGAGATTTCCCCCAATTCATGGGATGTCACCATCCTTCAAGCTGTAGTTTTCCTGTGGTCCACTGACTGCTTGAGTGATGATTTTTTTTTTGTTAGTTAATGATCTACTAGCTTATAAACAACACACAATTCAAAATTTTCAAAATACATACAACAATAGAAAGTTTCATTCCTTTCTTAACTAGAGGTTTAACTAGGCCTCTTAGGAATGGGGTAAGATAGGGTGTCACCATAAAATTTCTCTAAATAATAGTTTTAAGTGACTCGTTCATGAGCCCAAGCACGCCAAGTGTTGTAACCATGCTCTAATACCAATTTGCAACACACCCAACCCCTTAAGTACCCTTTCTAGGGATGGGGAATCAAAATTTTTCTTAATTTAGTTGTCTCGATTCATATCTTTGGGGTCTTCACCCTATTAAATTCACCTGTAGATTTCTAACAACTGTTATCGGGCTCAAATATGACCTCTGGTTTGCAAGATATGGCCTCCCAAAGTTCTTCGGGGAGTTATTGGTTGAGGGCCACATGGCATCCACGTGGGTCCATCTCATTCGTAACATTTCTAGGTTCCTACCTCCCATAGAGGAGGTCCATCCACCATCCAAATCAATGACGAGACTTAATTCTCATCTAACACACATGATAGAGGAGAATTTGACCTTCGATGCTTCGACACTAAACTTCCCTTTTCTTTTTTGCATGCGCGTCCTCCGAAGTCCCGAATTCTCGAACTCCCAAAGGATCCCATAATCTCTCCATGTCGCTCCGACCTTATTTCCTTTCAAATTACCCACAACACTGCATCCCAAACCTCCGGAGTCCTGAAGTTCTAGACTCCGAAAGGGTCCACCCTCACACGTGGTGACGTACTAGACGTGGAGGCGAATACAAGTGGGTCCTGCATACTCCTCCCGTCAAATGGACCAAGAAGGTATGTGCTAGATGTGGCATGCAGAAAGGTAGAGATGACAATGGCCCCTACGATGGGTGACACGTCTCATGTTTAAATGGGCACGTAAGGTCTATGAGACGTACGATTCCAAGTGACACGTGACATGTTAGTCATGGGTCCATGTCACCCTGGATGACATCACTGTGCCACATCACTCCATACTGATAGACTTCCAAGCCCTTTAATCTCACGGTCAAGGTGTGTCCATGTAACCCCTGGATCAATGACCTCTATTACTTCATGATTTCGACATTGGGGGATCCGCGGTGTGACTTCCTCCTTGTTCCTGGAGTGGTCAGCGTCGGGATGACCATGGTCTAGATCTAATGGTTAGGGGAGGCCCCGAAGGGTCCCTAGATCTACGGTCCTCCTCACTTCACAGCTCCAGTCTTCGGGATTTTTGACACTATGGTCTCTTCGCTCTCCCGAAGCAGGACTCCTCTGAAGTACCGTACGCAGGTACCTCCACGGTTTGATCGAATGATTAAGAGGGGTTCCTAACAGAATCCCCAGATCCAGGGCTCTCATCACTTCGTGACTTCTATGATCAGATAGTTTGATGCTATATCATCTTTGTTGTCCCAAATTAGGACTTCCCCAAAGTTCCCTCGGCGTAGATCCAACGACCAAGGGGTCTCCCGAATACCCTCGAATCAATGGCTCGCGTTACTTTGCAATGGGTAAATGGATCAAGTTTTAGTGGCGAGATAGGTCTATCTGCCATGATTAGAGAATCCACCAGGCATCGATTAACCTTGTGGATAACCATCACCATCAGTTTCCTTCGACCGGTTTAAAAATGGTAGGGTCGAAACACTCCATAGCTCTGAACTCCTAGAGTCCTGAAGCCAGAAAGGCTTAGCTCATTTTGGGCCTAGTGTAGGGTTCCCATACCTTGGTCACATGGGTCCTTTGAAAACTCTTGTGGGCTACGCACTAATTCATTTAGCTGTAAATGGGTCAAGGACATGGGCACGAGCCCTCAGTCACATGGTGAAGGGTATGAAGGAGGCACCCTCCTTCCATGTGGTTTGAACTTGTAATTACCACGAAGGTAGATTATAGAGATCAACATGACTAAAACATTATAGTAAATCCTACCCTAACCCTCTTGCAGGCTTATGTCCCACAACTATTTAACTGCTAAACTGAGGCAAACATACGACCATTCAAAAGCATGAGTTCATAGAGATATAATACATATATATACCTTAATCATTCAATACATAACTCATTCATAGACATATAAATATATTGAATCATCATTTCCATTTCAATACAAAGAGTATGAAGATACTTATTAGAAACCGAAAATCATGAAGTGACTGCTTAAAGGGGTGTTTGTTTCCACGCAACCATAGGCACAACCACTCTTGATGGATTTACCATTGGCCACCCCTGAGATAGACCATGATGCTCTAAGAGAGACTCTTTCTTCTTTCTCAATGACAGCCAAGGATGAAGGTTACTCTCCTCCTCCCACAAGATCTTGGCCACCGGTTTTCTCTATACCAAGCAAGGAGGTCTGCAAGAGTACTTACACAGTCACTCATCAACCTCGTTTATCATCTTGTAACGAAAACCATTCCAACAACTTACTGCACCCATAATGAGTTTATTTCCAAGTTCTTCTTCGAACTAGAGAGCTGTAACCGCTCTTTTTCTCTTCTCTAGATTTGTATTTCGACTCTGCTCTCTTCGCAGATCTGCTTTCTCTCTCTCTTTTCCTCTACCTCCAAATTAACTCTATTATTTCCTTCAACAACAAGTTTGTGTGGGTCTAAATCCCCAACTTATGGTCAGGTCTAGAAGTCTTGCAGATGAGTGCTGTTGTCGCAAGAGTTGGTTCTAGGTTGTAATAGAGCCAAGCCTTAGCACATTTTAAATGAAATAAATTTTTTCACCCAGACTTGACTTGGGTTGCATGCAAGTAAATTCCAAGATAACCTCGAACCAATTTTGATTGGAAACTGCCCCTTCCAACCCGATATGGATCTCTCGAAAATATGTCACAATAGGATATTCAATAAGCTTAACAGTGGGCAGATCTGTGGGTAACATAAATTTTTGGGTTTTTAGGGTTGGTGGCTTGGACCAGGAGGTAGTCCATTGGGAATGGAGTCAAATGATCAAGAAAATAATAAGAGTGTTTCGGCGATGGAAATCCATGAAACAAAGACAAGGTAGAAGTTGATTATAAAGAGAAGGATTTATAAAAGTATGGCATCAGAATAGAGAGAAAACATATCAAAATCCAAGGAGCACTTAGCAATGAGTGAATTCCAAGCATAAATCAGTGGAAAGAGATGGTTGGGATAGATCATCTATCCAAGGATGAATTCTGAACCTTTAGATCTCTACAAGAAACAACCTATAACATGTCCTGCAATAGAGCATCTAACAAATTGATGAATTCCATTACAAACAAAATCACAAATCATGAATAAAATGGAAATAAAACCAAGTGAAATGATGCGAGAACGAAGCAATAAGACATTCTCTACAAACAAAATCACAAGAATCTCCGTTGTAGATCGAAAATGACTCCGCACTCTTTTATTAACCATGAAAGAAAAAAATTACAGTCCCAGAAGTACTTATCCCCCCCTATTTCCTTTTACAAATATGTCTCATATATGTATTGAGGTCGAAATCCTCTCTAATCTAAAAGATAACAATAGTTACAACCAATTCTTGAAACTTTCTGCCATAGAAAATTGGCCAAACTGTTGAAAACTAGGGCTGCGGTTATGGATCTATATATATCGAATCGCGACAGTTGTGTATAAACTGAAAGAGGGTTTTGTGAATCTGTTTATTATGATCAAAAACCTCTCTCAGTTCCCTGAGATCCCTTTTCATTTTCCCCAAATATGCATTTAACAAACATGTGTCAAAACAGGAAAATATGAAATCCGAAAATTAGGGCTCGGAGATGGTTTCGATTCTCTCAATTTGTGACACCTGTAGGAAAATTGAAAGAGGCTAATGATATCAGATGGGTTAGGCACAAAATACTCCAACTGTTTCTCAAAATTATACTCCAGTCGCTTAGAATCCTCATTTGAAAATGATGACTCAACATAGTAAAAAATGCCACATTTCTGAAAACGAACCTCATATTGCGGGGGAATTTTGACTACCTTACCAAGCTCAAAATGAAATTCTGAAGACACCACTAGAAAAATTAGGATTTTTAGATGTCGATTGACTATTCGAATGCAGAAAACGACCTCTCCATTGCTGAGAAAATTGCATTTTTCTAACGTCGTTTTGCATATGACTGGAGTCCCGATTTCGGGTTTTCGGGATTTGGGGAAACAATGCAGTGGTTATTAAAAGCTCTACGTCGGCCAAATCCCCGATGGCCAAAATCCCTGAAATAGATTTTGACTTTTACATTTCACTCTTTCGGGCCTTTGGGTTTCGGGTGTCATGTCCTCAAGAGTTATGACATGCAAGGAATCCCGAATTGCGAAATCGCGATGGGATTAATTAGACGATAATCATTTGTTTTAATCTCTTAATTAATCACCATTAGCAATTAATATTTAACCTTTTGTGGATTTAAGTGTCGGGACTTCGATAATACTTGACGCGAGAAATTACGAATCGCGAAATTGGGATGAGATTTATTAACGTTAATCTTTCTTAATCTTTATTAAACAAATCTCATATTTCAGGGGACTTTTGACTGCCTTACCAAGCTCAAAATGAAATTATGAAGACACCAATGGACAACGTAGGATTTTTAGATGTCGATCGACTATTCGAATGCGAAAAATGAGCTCTCCACATCTGACAAAATTGTGTTTTTCTAAAGCAGTTTTGCATATGACTAGAGTCCCGATTTCGGGTTTTCGGGATTCAGGGAAACAAAGCAGTGGTTATTAAAATATCTACATCGGCCAAATCCTTGAAATAGATTTCGTCTTTTACATTTCACTCTTTCAGGCCTTCAGGTTTCGTGTATCATGTCCACAAGAGTTATGACATGCAAGGAATCCTGAATCGCGATGGGATTAATTAGACGATAATCATTTGTTTTAATCTCTTATTTAATCACGATTAGCAATTAATCTTTAACCTTTCGTGGATTTAAGTGTCGGGACTTTGATAATACTTGATGTGAGAAATCACGAATCGCGAAATTGCGATGAGATTTATTAACGTTAATCTTTCTTAATCTTTATTTGACATGGCTTATCCTTTAATACTTTAGTGAATTCAGGGATTGGGGTTGTAGTTATTAAAATATCTACGTCGGCCAAATCCCCGATGGCTGAAAACCCGGACTCGTGAGATTTTTCTCCATGTGGATTAATGCTCGGTGTATGCGGTCGTTCCAGTGCCAATGCTTCCATTCATTCTCCTTGTGACTCAACGCTCGAACATATGGTACATTTCTTTGATTCTCATGTGAACCTTGTCTTTGGATTTTTCATGAGTTGGATTGTGATTGTTATACTGTTGTGGCATTTGGGGCTAATTTCGACGTTATTTGACTGAATATGACAGGTACAAAACATTCAGTGATGCGTGTGACAGACAAATGGTCGTTTTCTCATATCTACACTCTCGGTAGTTAAACACTATAATTTTTTTCTCTCCTAAGTTACCGAAAGCCAAAATTTCAATATTGTTACAACAGAGGCTCCATCTAGGGATAGTGATTTCCTGCAAAGCGCCAAGAACTGTAGACCACATGCCTTCATCCATTGGGTGACCTAAAATCATCCTTATCAAACTCTGAACTCTGTCGCTTTACTTGCACCTTTCCGAAACAAAAACCGCTTCTGCATTCATTGGGCTATGGAGTCATAATGTCTTAAATCAAAACCATACAGGATGCCAAACTGAAGTGGAAACATACTTAAAACCACTGTTGTACTCTAATGCTCAAGGTCAAGCTTATTTATATACACCACCTACTCTAATTGATATCACTATTTTTTTTCAAGTATAGGAAAACTTCCAAATCAACCAAGAGAGTATTCGACTAACAAACTTAATTATACTTCCATCTTTGAGCAAAATGATGACAGGAGCAACTGCAAATTTCAAAACATGCCCTGGGAGTAGGTACTTATAGTTTTGAAATTCAGACTTCAAGAAGTTGGAAATAACAAATTCAGTTCCCCATTTTGAATCCATATAAACTGCTATTGGATCGTAGAAGGGAAGATATATACCACTTTCACAATTAATCCATACTTCCTCCTATTAGGCAAGTTGTCTGAAATGTTTTTGCACACTTTGTCCACTGCTGATTTTTTCTCCCACTGGTGCAAAAATGTCGCATTGAAACTTACTGGTCTATTGCTCAATGGTTGCTAAACAAGGAGGAGAGATCAATTGTTTCAGTAACCCCTCCTTATGTCCTTCATCTGCTGTCCAATGATCTTCTTGGTAGCTTTCATACATAGACTGATCTCTTTCATGATGTTGCTGATTGCTTTCTTGTTGAACCAAAGTTTCTTGCTGCTCATCATCTTCAGAAATACTTTCATCACATTCATCAAACAAAGGAGGACTATCGTAAACTTTCGTGTGTGATGAAAAATAAATCTACTCTTCTTGTTCTTCTGGATATTCATCATAAACATGTTCAACAGATAACTCAGGACTGTCATCAGTCAGACAAATGCTAGGAATATCAACTGTGAAGCTATCTATCTCAGATCCACACTTCTGAAACAAAACAATGTCTACAAGATGATCCTCTGGCCATAAATCATCATCAAAAATTGGTCTACTAACTTCCTCTAAAGTTCCATGGCTGACATGATTTAAACTTAGATTTTAATTTTCAGTAATAGAAGAAGTTTCACTCACATGTTCAAGACCGTGTGAATGCTGCAGATATGTGTAAGCAGGGGTTGTAACATGACTGTTCATGAGCAGATCTATCTCTTCTTCTGTTAAAGGAGGAGTTGGTCTATGCAATTTATGGATCAAGCAACTATTGTTTTCTTTCTCTTCTGCATGTTGATCATGATGTTGAATATCTTCTTCTTGAATGTGCTCACAAGAGCTATCATATCCTAATTTTTTATCAGCCAACTCTTATTCATACTGATTATCTTCATCGACTTGAGAAATTTATGATATTCCTTGCTCCTCTTCAAGAAGATGTGTTTGATCTGTTTGTCTTATGAATTTTATATTACAACAATATTCAAAAAGTATTTCAGCTGAATATATTCTTTTACAATGCTGATGAAAAAGTATGTGAAAATATTTCAATGAAGGAATATTGGAATGAGGTAAAGATTTATACCAGAGTCTAGCATGTCTTTCCAGTGAAAACATAAAGAGTTTTATGAGGACATCTTTATGATGTATATTTAATTCATCCATGAGCTTGTGGAATTCAAACAAGTGTTGGGCAGGATTGTCGTCCGCATATTCTACAAGTTTAGGAAGGACATCTTCCCAAACTTTAATGTCTAGAACAATGTTTGGAAAACCATAAACATTTGTAAAGTCCAGAGGAGCAAACCTTGCAGGAATCCGAGCTGTGAATGAATCCGACATTTTGAGACCAGTGGAGTCACCGGTGAATCATGTAGAGTCTTTGAACCAAGGAGTCGCCAGGTGAATGATCACAGCCAATTGAATTCCTATCCCTTGTTCACCATCAAGAAATAGATCCGAACTTTTTGTCATATCCCAGGGAAGATAAATTCTTTCCTCCATCCCCGAAAACAGATCCAGAAAATGTTGTCGCAAGAGTTGGTTCTAGGTTCTAATAAAGCCAAGCCTTAGCACATTTTAAATGAAATAAATTTTGTCACTTGGACTTGACTTGGGTTGCATGCAAGTAAATTCCAAGATAACCTCAAACCACTTTTGATTGGAAAGTGCCCCTTCCAACCCGAGACAGATCTCTCAAAAATATGTCACAATAGGATATTCAATAAGCTTAACAGTGGGCAGATCTGTGGGTAACATAAAGTTTTTGGTTTTTAGGGTTGGTGGGTTGGACCAGGAGGTAGTCCATTTGGAATGGAGTCAAATGATCAAGCAAATAATAAGAGTGTTTTGGCGATGGAAATCCATGAAACAGAGGCAAGGTAGAAGCTGATTACAAAGAGAAGGATTTATAAAAGTATGGCAACAGAATAGAGAGAAAACATATCAAAATGTAAGGAGCACTTAACAATGAGTGAATTCCAAGCATAAATCAGTGGAAAGAGATGGTTGGGACATAGCATCTTTCCAAGGATGAATTCTGAACCTTCAGATCTCTACAAGAAACAACCTATAACATGTCCTGCAATAGAGCATCTAAAAAATGAATGAATTCCATTACAAACACAGTCACAAATCAGGAAGAAAATGGAAATAAAACCAAGTGAAATGATGCGAGAAATGAAGCAATAAGACATTCTCTGTAAACAAAATCACAAGAATCTCCGTTGTAGATCGAAAATGATTCCACACTCTTATATTAAACATGAAAGAAAAAGATTACAGTCCCAGGAGTACTACTCCCCCCCCATTTCCTTTTACAAATATGTCTCATATATGTATTTAGGTCGAAATCCTCTCTAATCTAAAAGATAACAACAGTTACAACCAATTCTTGAAACTTTCTGCCATAGAAAATGGGCCAAACTGCTGAAAACTAGGGCTGCGGTTATGGCTCTGTATCTCTCAAATAAAGATAGATGTGTATAAATTGAAAGAGGATTTTGTGCATCTGTTTATTTTGAGCAAAAGCCTCTCTTAGTTCCCTGATACCCCTTTTCATTTTCCCCAAATCTGCATTTAACAAACATGTGTCAAAAGAGGAAAATATGAAATCTAAAAATTAGGGCTCCGAGATTGATTCGATTCTCCCAATATGTGACACTTGTAGGAAAAATGAAAGAGGCTAATTATATCTGATGTGTTAGGAACAAAATCCTCCAACCAGTTCTCAAAATGATACTCCAGTCGCTCAGAATCCTCATTTGAAAATGATGACTCAACATAGTAAAAAATGCCACATTTATGAAAATGAACCTCATCTTGCGGGGGACTTTTGACTTCCTTACCAAGCTCAAAATGAAATTCTGAAGACACCACTGGACAACTTAGTATTTTTATATGTCGAGTGACTATTCGAATGCGAAAAACAACCTCTCCATGACTGAGAAAATTGTGTTTTTCTAAAGCCATTTTGCATATGACTGGAGTCCTGATTTCGGGTTTTCAGGATTCGGGGAAACGAAATAGTGGTTATTAAAATATCTACATCGGCCAAATCCCTGATGGCCAAATCCCCAAAATAGATTTTGGCTTTTACATTGCACTCTTTCGGGCCTTCGGGTTTCATGTACCATGTCCTCAAGAGTTATGAGATGCAAGGAATCCTGAATTGTTAAATTGCGATGAGATTAATTAGACGATAATCATTTGTTTTAATCTCTTAATTAATCATGATTAGCAATTAATCTTTAACCTTTCGTGGATTTAAGTGTCGGGACTTCGATAATACTTGACGTGAGAAATCATGAATCATGAAATTGCGCTGATATTTATTAACGTTAATCTTTCTTAATCTTTATTTGACCCGGCTTATCGTTTAATACTTTAGTGAATTCAGGGATCGAGGTTGTAGTTATTAAAATATCTACGTCGTCCAAATCCACGAAGGCTAAAAACCAAAACTCGTGAGATTTTTATCCATGTGGCTTAATGCTCAGTGTATGCGGTCGTTCCAGTGCCAATGCTTCCATTCATTCTCCTTGTGACTCAACACTCGAACATATGGTACATTTCTTTGATTCTCACGTGAACCCTATCTTTGGATTTTTCGTGAGTTGGCTTGTGACTATTATACTGCTGTGGCATTTGGGGAATATTTCAATGTTATTTGACTGAAGATGATAGGTAGAGAAAATTCATTGTTGCGTGTGACAGACAGATGGTCGTTTTCTCATATCTACACTCTCGGTAGTTAAACACTATAATTTTTTTCTCTCCTAAGTTACCAAAAGCCAAAATTTCAATATTGCTACAACAGAGGCTCCATCTAGGGATGGTGTTTTCCTACAAAGTGACAAGAATAGTAGACCACGTGCCTTCATCCATTGAGCAACTTGAAATCATCCTTATCAAACTCTGAACTCTGTCGCTTTACTTGCACCTTTCCGAAACAAAAAACTGCTTCTGCATTCATTGGCCTATGGAGTCATAATGTCTTAAATCAAAACCATACAGGATGCCAAACTGAACTGGAAACGTACTTAAAACCTCTGTTGTACTCTAATGTTCAAGGTTAATCTTATTTATATACACCACCTACTCTAATTGATATCACTATTTTTTTTCAAGTATAGGAAAACTTCCAAATCAACAAAGCAAGTATCTGACTAAAAAACTTAATTATACTTCCATCTTTGAGCAAAATAATGACAAGAGTAGCTACAAATTTCAAAACATGCCCTGGGAGAAGGTACTTATAGTTTTGAAATTCAGACTTCAAGAAGTTGGAAATAACAAATTCAGTCCCCCATTTTGACTTCATATAAAATGCTACTGGATTGTATAAGGGAAGAGATATACCACTTTCACAATTAATCCATACTTCCTCCTGTTGGGCAAGCTGTTTGAAATGTTTTTGCGCACTTTGTCCAATGCCGATTTTTTCTTCCTCTGGTGCAAAAATGTCGCATTAAAACTTACTGGTCTGTTGCTCAATGGTTGCTAAACAGGGAGGAGAGATCAATTGTTTCAGTAACCCCTCCTTATGTCCTTCATCTGTTGTCCAACGATCATCTTGGTAGCTATCATACATAGGTTGATCTCTTTCATGATGTTGCTGATTTCTTTCCTATTGAACCAAAGTTTCTTCTTGCTCATCATCTTCAGAAACACTTTCATCACATTCATCAAACAAAGGAGGACTGTCGTAAATTTTCGTGTGTGATGAAAAATAAATACACTCTTCTTGTTCTTCTGGATATTCATCATAAACAGGTTCAACAGTTAACTCAGGAGTGTCATCAGTCAGGCAAATGCTAGGAATATCAACCGTGAAGCTATCTATCTCAGATCCACACTCCTCCAAATCATAGTCTAAAGCATCTTCAAACAACAAACATTCTTCAAGGTTATTAAACATAACAACTATATCTTCATCATGAAACAAAACAATGTGTATAAGATGATCCTCTGGCCGGAAATCATCATAAAAAATTGGTCTACTAACTTCCTCTAAAGTTCCATGGCTGACATGATTTAAACTTAGATTTTAATTTTCAGTAATAGAAGAAGTTTCACTCACATTTTCAGGACTATGTGAATGCTATAGATATGTGTAAGTAGGGGTTGTAACATGACTGTTCAGGAGCAGATCTATCTCTTCTTCTGTTAAAGGAGGAGGTGGTCTATGCAATTTCTGGATCAAGCAACTATTGTTTTCTTTCTCTTTTGCATGTTGATCATGATGCTAAATATCTTCTTTTTGAATGTGCTCATAAGAGCTATCATATCCTACTTTTTTCAGCCAACTCTTATTCATACTGATTATCTTCATCGACTTGAGAAATTTCTGATATTCCTTCCTCCTCTTCAAGAAGATGTGTTTGATCTATTTGTCTTATTAATTTTATATTACAACAATATTCAAAAAGTATTTCAGCTGAATAGATTCTTTTACAATGCTGATGAAAAAGTATGTGAAAATATTTCAATGAAGGAATACTGGAATGAGGTAAAGATTTATACCAAAGTCTAGCATCTCTTTCCAACAAAAACATAAAGAGTTTCATGACGACATCTTCATGATGTATATTTAATTCATCCATGATCTTGTGGAATTCAAACAAGTGTTGGGTGGGATTGTTGTCCGCATATTCTCCAAATTTAGGAAGGACATCTTCCCAAACTTTATTGTCTAGAACAGTGTTTGGAAAACCATAAACATTTGTAAAGTCCAGAGGAGCAAACCTTGCAGGAATCCGAGCTGCGAACGAATCCGACATTTTGAGAACAGTGGAGTCGCCAGTGAATCATGTAGAGTCTTCGAACCAAGGAGTCGCCAGGTGAATGATCAACCCCAATTGAATGCCTATCCCTTGTTCACAATCAATAAATAGATCTGAACTTTTTGTCATATCCCAGGGAAGATAACTTCTTTCCTCCGTCCCTGGCAATGGCGCCAGAAAATGTTGTCGCAAGATTTGGTTCTAGGCTCTAATAGAGCCAAGCCTTAGCACATTTTAAATGAAATAAATTTTGTCACTCGGACTTGACTTGGGTTGCATGCAAGTAAATTCTGAGATAACCTCAAACCACTTTTGATTGGAAATTTCCCCTTCCAACCCAAGATGGATCTCTCGAAAATATGTCACAATAGGATATTCAATAAGCTTAACAGTGGGCAGATTTGTGGGTAACAATTTTTTTTGCGTTTTTAGGGTTGGTGGGTTGGACCAGGAGGTAGTCCATTGGGAATGGAGTCAAATGATCAAGCAAATAATAAGAGTGTTTTGGAGATGGAAATCCATGAAACAGAGGTGAGGTAGAAGTTGATTATAGAGAGAAGGATTTATAAAAGTATGGCAGCAAAATAGAGAGAAAACATATCAAAATACAAGAAGCACTTAACAATGAGTGAATTCCAATCATAAATCAGTGGAAAGAGATGGTTGGGATAGAGCATCTATCCAAGGATGAATTCTGAACCTTCAGATCTCTACAAGAAACAACCTATAACATGTCCTGCAATAGAGCATCTAACAAATGGATGAATTCCATTACAAACACAGTCACAAATCGGGAAGAAAATGGAAATAAAACCAAGTGGAATGATGCGAGAATGAGACAATAAGACATTCTCTGCAAACAAAATCACAAGAATCTCCATTGTAGATCGAAAATGACTTTGCACTCTTATATTAAACATGAAAGAAAAAGATTATA